>JANHFL010006796.1:471546-511667 GCA_032468155.1 Oxyrhabdium leporinum | reverse complement strand
GTATTGCTTATAAGTTGTAAACCGCCCCGAGTCTTCGGAATGGGGCGGTATATAAATGTAAAAATAAAATAAAAAAAATAAAATAAATTTTTTTAAGTACAGACTACTTAAATGGATTGTTGTTGTGAGAATAAAATCAGATGTGACTCTGCAATGTTCATACAATAAATACAGAAATACAGAATTAGATCCATAGGACACATGTGTTTAAATTCTAGTGAGGGGTAGGCCAGGCAAAATAATAACTTTAGAGAAATGTGTGGCATCTTTTAAAATCTAAGTTTTAATCCACCTAATAGAGAGACTGCCTTGCTCTACCACACTCACCGCCTCTGCATACTAGTTGAGATGAAATTGGGGGAGAGGATGTGTAGGGCCCATCCTACATATTCCTTAGCAGCATCTATTTTCTCAAAGAGTTCTTCCCGTTGAGCTTCTGTCAGAGTTTTAGAATCTGAAAGCAAGTGGAAAAATATAATTTTCAGGCGATGTGACATGGAAGAAATAAATATTCCCCTATCTTGCTCCCCCAATAAAAATAGAGTATTTTTATTTTCCTTTTTGTACAGACCCTTTGTTCTGTGACACAGTTGCAATATTACTGAAGTACAGTCAGAACCTGGCACTCCTTTTACCTGCTACTTTCAAAGTCTCTAGGTCTCCCTGCCGAGACACAGGGCAGAAACAGATTCCGTAGACCATGGGACCTGGAAAAAAAACCCAAACCCCCCTAAAGTTATTCAGTCTCAGCTACTATGATCTCTTTACAAAAAGTATAAAATTAGCTAACGTCCTTGTAAGATAAGTAGGCAATACAAACGGACTGGCTTGAAAAATTGCTGACAGTACTTAAGCTACAACACTATTTCTACAATAGGCAAACCTCCATAACATTCTCTTACATAAACTTTAATTGCACTGCATTGCATTGCATTCGTTCAAGCTCCCGGAGATGAAGAATGTGAACGTAGTAAAAGTATGAGGATACCGTATTGGTGTTTTTAAAGATCCACCAATTGGATCCTTGGCACAAAATGAGAAAAAGGGCTGCAAATCAAGACCGCATTAATTATGTACTATGTCTACAAGAAGATACTGCAATATGTAAGCCAGCTTCACACCAGCAGGCGATTAGACTACCTAGAAATCCATACAACCCAGCGAGTTACAAGATTGGCCCCGGATAATGCTTTTGGGGCCAGTACCCAAAAGAATAGTGTTAGAATAGTGTTCCCTCATATATTTGAATTCATACCCAGTACTGGTCCTCTGCCTGCCTCATCGATGCCCAAACTACAGGGCTCAGTCCGGCAAACAGGAGGCACCGCCGAGGCCAACAAACAATTCACCGAATTGTCCCGTTCGAATTTGCCGAGATCCATATTCTTTCGCGCGCTGGAAGCGCCCGGCCGAGGACGTAAGAAAGGGAAGTGCAAAGAGCGCAAGGTCTTCTGGGAAGCGTAGTTTGTGAAACGAGACGTTCCGCTACTCAGTTCCAGTGCCGGCCGAAAGGCTGCGGCATCTCCAAATTAAAATAGGAAAAGGCAAGACGTTCACTAACAATCCTAGGTGGTGTGCAGTGAGTAAAGCTGCGGAGCACTTTAATGCAGTTCTACCTCCAAAGCTTATGCCTGTCGTTAATGAAGATATGAAGCAGACCGTTGTTTAATTTGGTCTAGTATGTGCTCCGTTTGGCGGAGCCTTTGGCTTTCGGGATCTTGAGCCCGTTTTGTGACTTTCCACATTAGCTGGAAATTCAAGTGAGATCAAAATTGGAATCGGGACACGGGATGCATTGTAGCTTTAAGAAACGCTCTCCTCGTCCCCTAAAAGCTCTTGAGTGTACAGCCATACCAGAAAGAAAGAATATCTTAGCATGAAGCGATTACCGGAGATAATGAAAGAACTGCCTTTATTCGTTCGGTGGATTTCCTAAACTTAAGAATTGTAACATCCATATAAGACTATTCTTTTACTCTGCAGCCCCCTCCCCCCCACCCCACCCCCTCCATGCCCGATGTCTTTTTCAAGAACCAATTATTCCAAGTATAGCTTTCTCAGTGTTAGAATTTGCCCTGTTGGCTGGCCGCCTGGCAGCCATAGGGGTACTACTGGGAAGCAAATTTGGTTTTCATACAGGGACCGCGAGCGGAAAACCTACATAACTATAAACACAAACTCGGGGGCGTGGGGGGAAGAGGAGAGAGATCGCTCTTTTGGTTCCGCGAATTGCTTTTGTTAGCGTAACGAAGATCGATCTCTTTAACAGTTTGGATTGCGTTTCAATCGCTGAGCTTCGCAAGCGACCTGAACCTAGCAGCAAAGGCCCAAACGGAGGGCAAAAAAAAAAGAAAGAAATCCTAACCAATGACTGACTTTCCAAGCGCCGCATGTTAGAATCGCGCGCCGACCACCTTTGTTCTTGCTCCAAAATCCCCCCTTTCGGCTGCGATCGAGGCAGAGGACCACGTGTACCGCTACCCGCGAGCGGCAGAGCTCCTGCCGCGCCCCGCCTTTACGCTGCCGGGCCCGCCCCCATCCCGGCTCTCGGGCTTTAAAACCCTCCGCAGTAGCCGCGGGTTTCTCTTGCTGGTGCCACACCTCCTTTCCCTGCCGGCGGTCGCTTTTCCCTCGTGCTGTTCGCGGAGACTGCGGTAGGTTAGGTGCTCTCTAATGCTCTGTCGAGGCTCGTGAAAAAGCCAGAGAGGGTGGCTTGGGACGTTTCAGCAGTTTGGGGCTTGGCCAAGTTTCGCGGCGGGTGGGCCAGAAGCGCTTTGCCCTCGTTTTCAGCCTTGTGGACGAGGATTCCGGCTGGGGGGGTCTTTTCTTCTTTTAGAGGCGTGGTGCTGGAGAGAAGGGGAGAAACGCTCATGCAGGATGAAGGGCTCTGCGACGCAAACTCTCTTATTTTGCCCAAAGCTGCCAGATAGGCGGGCTTTCATCGAATGAAATTGCAGGCTGTAGGCGAGGAATAGGGTTCTTTGTTCCGAGAGGATGGAAGAAAAAAAGGAGGCCTGTCTGCTTCCTTTAAATATATATATTTAATATATATATTTAATTTTTACACTAATATAAATACAGCTAAAAAGGCATGGAACGAATGCTTTATGCCTTCCCCTTTAGAGTTTGGGATAGTGTTTACACAATTTCTAGAATGCCTAACCATGTTGGCTAGGGATTATAAAAAGTATACTCTAGCTTCTCTTTTAAAATGGAGGTATGCATATTTTAAAAAGAGCATGGAATGGTATAAGCTATCTTCATGTCCCAATTTTCAATTTCAGTCTTTAAATTGATCAACTAAGGTTTTCAGGGTTAGGGAGTGGCTTTTAGGTTTAAGAGAATAGAGAGAACCGAAGGTATAGTAATGGCTGTGGGCTGGGAGGCTTAATGATTTTGTTCTGAATATCATTTTCTTTTAGGCAGCTGCACCTACAAATGCAAAGATTATACAATTAGGTGTTTTGCATTATGCCTATTAGTGTAGATGTCACTTTTGAACTACAAGAGAATTGTGCAAGGTTGAGTTCTAGTTCTAGTTTTGTAATGCCGTAGTCTGAGGAATTCTGTGAAGTATTACAACACCTGCCAAAACTGAAAAAAAAAACCTTTCAAAATTAGGGATAGTCAGAGCATTTTCTCCCTGCCACCCAGTCATAATCTCCGTAATAAGTAGGACTTTTCTGCTAATAGTCCTGGAAGTTATTGGTTGCTAGAACTCTTCATGGGAAGAAGTAACAGTATGTAATAAAACTCTTAACTGCAGGTGTGGAAATGGTCAAGGTTGGAAGACACTGCAATGTAGCATCAGTATTGACTAGGTGCAGTCAGTCCCTGCATTGGGGCATAACTTCCCAAAGCTTATTTCAAAAGATGGCAGTTACTTAACCTATTGATCAAACCAAATATCTTAAATGTTATTGCCCGTTTTGAGCTAAGTCAGTTGAGTTTGGCCCTTGTTCTGGCAAGAGTGTGATGCTTGGCGGTGCTAGGACCAGTTCTAGCCTTAAATTTTTATGAATGATCTGTGCCAATCAACAGCACTGCTCCATTAGACCCTTGCGATTGCCACTGTTTAGAACTGCAATAGTTTGAAAAGACAGGGTTAGGTCAGGGTAAGGTGCCTTTTCAAACTACTGGTGCCGAAAGACGACACCAGTGAGATCCAATTGAATTCAGTTCTTTACATGCTTACTTACGTCTAATGTAGGTCTTGCAAGACTTAGGCTATAACCTTCAAAACTAATAGATTCTAAGGTGTGGCTATCCTAAAGCTTTTCCTCCTTCCCCCATCCACTTCAGGACTACACAACCTCTTAATTTAGTTCCTTCTCTGGAATGTGCTGCCTCCTTCCTGGAAAGTTGGGTGCTACTGCTCACTTCATCCCTCCCTCTGCCAGTTCAGCTGCACACTCACAGCAGCCAGTTTGTGAAATGTCATTGGGTGTGTGTGTGTGTGTGTGTGTGTTTATTAATATATAGGGACAACCTATGCCCCGAGCCTAGAATAAGTTTTTTGCATTTTTGTTCTAAGAAAAGGATGAAATTGTGCTGTAGTTCTTTGATTTGCCATTGAAATTTGAGACAATTTGGGAACTACCTGCCCCAGCCTCCCAAAAGAGACAAAAAGTTTTATTTTAATGCAGAGAAGATACAGGAAAAAGAACATACCAATTGCCTCCTTTATACTACACATTTATTATCTATGTTTGTCTTTGGTCATTGTCTTCACATGCATATTGAGCTGACCCAGACTAACATATTTCCTTTGCTTGAAGTTTGAATCCATTCTGACTTTATTTTGTCTGTTACTGCTGCTGTTTTTTAGGTTATAAAAATAAATTGTATTTGTCTCTAGTTTCGGCCACCATAAGGCAATCTTTAGATGTTAAGGGTATTAACATTGGGAGGGTGTGGATATTTCTTTTTGTATACTGGTGATATTTAAGGAATTTTGGATCAATATTCTACTTTGTCTAATTTTGTAAAGATTATAGAGTATTTAGGTTTTAATGAATAAATCTAGCTTGGCTCCCTTGGATCCCAATACATACTTATATAAAGAAATGGGATTTGTGATTTCTACTGACACATTTGGGGCTGTATAAACCCAAAGCTATTTCTAAATACTAAGAAATATGTTGAACATTATTACTAAGGGTTCAAGTGGATGTTAATAAATAGCTTAAAATTCCTTTAAGCCTGTGGATCAAAATTATTCTTTTGAAAATTGTCCTTTACTTCATTTATATTCTTATAGGTATTTCTACATTTTAATAAATAAATTGAAAACTTAGATATTTGGGAAAATGGACCACCAAGGTTTTCCTTAGCTAAAGTGAGATTATCATTTGAGGAAGGTGTTTTTTTTATTTATATGTTCTGTAAAAGTACCACTGGACCAATAATTTATCAGCCATCTGCTGGTGTGAAATGAAATAATGGAATATTTTCTTTTATGAGCTAAATTGGAAGATTATCTAGTATTGAGATCATGGCAAGTGGTTAGAACAATATCGAGCAAGAAAAGGGTTTATTACCAATAGCAGGAGTAGTGAGTGACAAATCTTTGGACCATATTGGACATAATTTTAGTTTCATAAATTCTAATTTGAAAATTGGTGGTAAATCGTTTTATTAGAAAGTTGGATAGAAACTGGGATTACTACCTTAAATCAGCTACTGTATAACTTTTCAGGACTTTTTTCAAATTCATTCAAATTCAATTTGGTCTTACCAGTTTGCAACAGTGAAAGTGTTTTCAGCTTAAGCATGTTCTGACAACTAAATACGTACCAGATGATTTGGCTGCTTTAAAGGCCCCTGAGTTGCTTTTTTGCCCGATGGAAACTATTGCCAAAATGAAGTAGACATTTCTGGGAGCAGGTTGGAAATCTAATAAACGACTTGGTAGCCCTTTCTTTGCACCATACTTTTTCTTTCTATAGTTAGCAAGATGAAGGAGGCATCTGAACTAGGAAATTCGGCTCCTTGTTCCTCACAAGAAAGAATAAGAATACCTAACAGCCTCCCATTGCATGCCTCAGGGTTTGCTGCGGATTTAAAAGCATTATTAATACCATTAGATTGAACCAGTTCCTGTAACTAGGGCTTTGAATAGAGCATTATGCTGGATTGGTAGACTTTGCTCTTTCTCTGAGTTTACAGGCTCTGATTGGGTAAAAATTGTGAGAAAGTGGAAAAAGAGTTAGAGGCCAAAATAGTGCTGCCTCTTTTTAAATCATCAAAAGGCAATTACTCTGAATCAACCAATCATTCCTGAGAAGTGGTGCGCTTGCCAACTTAAGGCATACATTATTGTTCTAATATTTTAGGAAATGGCCTCTGGTAAAGCATATATTGGGAAACCAGTTCCAGATTTTCGTGCTACAGCAGTGGTGGATGGCAACATCAAGGATATAAAGTTATCGGACTACAGAGGTAAGGCACTGTAGCTTCTATTAGGTTTTTAATTGTGGATCCATTGGATTACTTAGTATTCTAACCTGTCTAGACTTTATGGGAAGGCTAAGATGCATTTTCCAAATAGAATGCTTTATGAGTCCACTTTAACAATGTTGGCATCTTTGGTAATTATAGAGCAAATGTGCATGCTTTCATGTTTTATTTATTAAATTTGTTGCTGTCCATCTCACTGCAAGGCAACTCTGGATGGCTTACAATATTATAATATTGTAAAATATTATAAAATATTGTATAATGTGTGCCATGTATAATCACATTATTTTATACATTTATAAATGGAATAATTTACATTTATAAATGTATACGATCACATTAAAATTGCAATAAAATACAGGTCATAACTAAAGATGGGGAAGAACGGAGCAGAATATACAGCAGGGGGAAGTGGGAATTGCTATTACATCCGTCAACCACCTCCAGTGTGGTATTGCCCCATTGAGGCCTCAAGTCAACTGGCAGAGCCAGGTCTTTATGTGGTTGTGGAAAGTCAGGAGGGCGAGAGCCAATCTCACCTCAGGGAGCACCATGTTCCAAAGGGCAAGGGCCATGGCAGAGAGGGTTCTTCTTCTAGAACCCAACCCCCCCAGTCTGGAATTCCTTGGTGGGACCTATGGCATTCCTCCTCTGCCAACATGGGTGTGCCGGGCTTGTCCCATAGATGTCAGACGGTTCCTCAAGTAAGCTGGACCCATACCATGCAGGGCTTTATAGGTAATAACTAATACCTTGAATTGTACCTGGAAGCAAACGGGCAGCCAGTGCAGCTCGTGGAACAGTGGTGTATGATGGGCCGCTCTAGAGGCCTCAAAGACTGCCCACACCACTGCACTCCAGTTAAAGCTTTCAAATGCTCTTCAAGGGTAACTTCATATGCACAAACATCATGAAAGTCTACAGTCCAGGATACATTTGTAGTTTAAGATCTATGTCATCATACTTAGTTTAAGGTGTAATGTATTATCAGTGAGCCTAATGGCCAGTCAATTTGGTGTAGTGGTTAAGCATCAGGCTATAAACTAGGGAACCATGGGTTCCAGTGTTGCCTTGGACCCAAAGCCAGCTGCGTGACCTTGGGCCGGCCACTCTATCAGCCATAGGAAGGAGGCAGTGGCAAAGCACTCCTGAAAAACCTTGGCAAGAAAACTGTAGGGAGTTGTCTAAGCAGTTGCCAGGAGTCGAAAACCGATCCGAAGGCATCACCCTCTCCCCAAAAGCCAAAGAAGAGGTAGCTGACAGTTCATAGTTCTGTATTCAGATTAATGGTATTATGACTATCAATGAAGTACAGGAACATATTCAGTCTAGGTAGCCATTGCATTAAATAAAAGCTGGTTGGGTCACTTTGGTTGACTGTCGCTTACTCTCGGTATAACTCACCTCACGGTGAAAAAAATAGGAAGAAGTATCGTGTGTGTTCACTGTCTTGAGTTATTTATAAAAATAATGACAGTATAAATACAAATAAATGTACATAGATAAATATCATGTTTGTTGTGTAACATGTTTGATTTGATCTGGGTAACATGCAACCACCTTATGAGTGTTCTCTTCTAGTGACTCCAAATTTTGTTCCATTTATAAACTTTAATAGGGATACTGTCCAAAAGATTGTGGGAGTGCAAAGATTCTGGGATTCTTGATTGTGATTGTTTTACTGATGCCCATTTCTTCCATATAGGCAAATATGTGGTTCTGTTCTTCTATCCACTGGATTTTACCTTTGTCTGTCCCACTGAGATCATAGCTTTCAACGATCGAGTTGAGGAGTTCCGCAAGATTAATTGTGAGATTATTGCTGCTTCTGTCGACTCTCAATTTACCCATTTGGCTTGGTGAGATTCCTAGTATATAATTATTCATAGAAGTTGTGCTGGAAAACTAGTTCCAGAAGTGCATATTAAAAGCTGTTTAATAATAGGACACTGGCAGAAAGGAATAATTGTACTTTCTAAGAAGTGTACCCTGGCCTGGATCTTGCTGATATACGGAGATCTTTTGTCAGGCTTCATGCTTGCCCTAGGAACTGGAAATATTCCAGTCATACTCAGGCAGAAGGTACAACTGATATACCAGTCACAAGAAATCCTTGCAGTTTATAGTGCTGAGAAGCACTTAGGCAGATGTTAACTGACAGATGGGTGTGGAGGTCTCCACCAATTTTATCTAGTAAAACGTGGTTGTTGGTTAGGGGTTTATCAGCTAATGAGCTAGCTGACATAAGCTGGTTGTACAATTAATGCCGGACACCTGAAATGGGTGCAGAGAATTGTATGCACTTCTTTGGGCCAGCAAAGTCCACTATAAGTGGAATGTGTCTCTGGAAAATCCAAATTTTTAGTGAGGAGAAAAATGGTCTACCCATTTTTCAGACACAGTTACTTCCACAAATTTTTATGTTTAGTTTAGGACCAAAAAGTTAGGAAAATAGTTTCTATGTTTAAAGTTGCTAGTTAATGTAATACTTTCTAAAATCTAAATGGTTTCAGTGTAGTGAATTTCAGGTCATTAAAATAATAGTATTGTGGGTATTAATTTTTTTTCCCTGTAGGACAAATACAGCAAGAAAGGATGGTGGTTTGGGTTCGACAAATATCCCACTTGTGGCAGACATCAACCATAACATTTGTAAGGATTACGGTGTGCTCAAGGAAGAGGATGGCATTGCATACAGGTATGGAAAGTTAATTCTAAGTGAATTTGGAAAAAACCTGTTGTAGGTGATGGATATCTTGATAGTATAATCCCAGTTAGCATATGTTCCTAGCAGGGGTCGGCTTCAAAAACCTCAGCAACGGTTTCGCTGCCCAGTTGCTGGGTGGGCGTGGCTATGGTGGATGTGGCCTAGCCAGCCTTCTGCATGGTGAGGGAAGCATTTTCATATTCCCCGAGCTCCAGAGGCTTTCCTGGAGCCTCTGGGAGAGTGACAATGGCCTCCCCTGGGCTCCGGACACTCCAGGGAGACTGGAAACGATTCGTTTCCAGCTTCCCCGAACTTCTGGGAGGCCCGATTTTTGCCCTCCCCAGGGTCCAGAGGCTTTCCTGGTGCCTCTGGGAGTGCAAAAATGGCCTCCTGCTCCAGGCACTAGGGAATACCGTTCTTCTCCCTCCCCGAGCCTCCATGCACGCCCTGCACTTACCTGCATCCATAGCAGGCCATGTGAAGACTCCTGGGACGGGTGAGTGGGTTGGAGTGGGCGGGGCCAGCCAGGATTGGAATTTGGGGGTTCGGCGATCCCCGTAGAATCTTCGCTAAGGGTACGCCCGAACACCCGCAAACTCCCAGCAGCCCACCCCTGGTTCCTAGTGATGTAAGCAGAGTGACCAGGGTGTTGTAGGACTAACTTATATTCTATTTATTAGCTATGTCTAACTAATCCATGTTGCTCAAGTAAATATAGGAAAGCTATAGTAATCCAGTTCTTAGCAAATGTAGACCTGGAGCCTTTACAAGATAAAAGAATATTTGTGGTTCATAGAGTTCACTTGATCTCTCTATACTAGCCTTAACCTTTTTTCTAGCTTAACTCTTTAAATCAAGAAAGCTGCATATGCAAAAATTCAAAATGCCACACTTCATGGTTGATCCTAGCCCTATGTCCTATTGATTGATAGGTATAAAGTTCTAATAGGTTCCAATGGCCTGTAACTTTTAAAATGATAATGCTTACTATTAATATTGCCCTTTTCTCCCTCAAGAGGTCTGTTCATAATAGATGATAAAGGCATCCTGCGACAGATCACAGTAAATGACCTACCTGTGGGACGTTCTGTGGATGAGACATTGCGCCTGGTTCAAGCCTTCCAATTCACAGACCAGCATGGTGAAGGTGAGTGACAGATCCTGGGATAATGAAATGGACATAGAAAGATAATGTATAGTAGTAGTGCTCTGCGAAAGATTTAAGAGTGGTTCATTGTGCCTTGTTTCTCCTTAGGGTGCTATGATGGGTCTGAGTGAGACACCGTGGGGATTGCATAATAGTTTTCAAACAATTTAGCAGAAATATAACTTAAATTTGGCTTCACCTTAGCAGCTTTCTTCCCCAGTCTAAACTCTTACAGATGACTTAGACTTCAGTTTTTATCATCCCTTGGCTAGCATGTTCAACAGCTATGTTATGGGAAAGCTACAATGAGAAGTTGTCATTTAATAAAGCAGAGATCAGGAATCTTCCCAGCTGCTGCATACATTTTGCAAAATTACCAAATTTCAGTGTTTACGCATATAGGTTTTGATGAAGATGTCAGCCATTTTTATATATTTGTGTGTGGATGGGTGGAATTATTTATTAGATTTATGTAGCATCTACCTCACATATGTGACTCTAGATGGCTGAAAATAAATTAAGTAAAATACACACCAGTAGTATAAAAAAATTGAAGACATAGCATCCAAGTGTCATTAAAAAAATAACTAACGTACCAAGGAGATAAGCTCTGTCATGCATCCAAGGCGCCGAGCTCGGGCACTAAACTAAATCAAGTTTTCAGGGCTTTGTGGAAGGTCAGCAAGAATAGAGTTAATCTAATCTCAGAGGGAATAGTGTTCAAAAGAGTAGGCAGCACTGCAGAAAAGGCGCTCTTTCTGGGCCCCACCAGCTGACACTCCTTAGCTGATGACGCCCAGAGCATGCCTCCCCTGAATCAGGGACAGATACTCCTGTAAGAACCAAGTAGACAGATTGTTGCTGACACTGTTTCAGAAAGTAATTGTTTTATACCCATGCCAAATAGCGAACCTCTTCAGTAGAGCCTTTTAATGTATGTAGAATTCTTAAGATGCAGTTAGCAACACACACAATAATTTTTTGCTCAGAGCAAACTAGAATGTAAAGTTGGTATCTTTCCATTTCTCATGCTGTGTCTTGACAGTTTCAAGAATGAACATGAAATTCCTTTGATCTGATGTAACAATCTCAACTTGCACAACTAGCTTGCATGTAGAGAAATAGCTAGTTGCCCAGTTATGTCCTCTAATTTAGGACCATATATCTAGAGTGTAGATTGTTGTCCAAAACATTTCATAAAAGGAACAACTTCTAGTCAACTATTCTACTTCTAGAACAACTTCTAGTCAATAACTACTTGTAATTAAGCCAGTAAAGAAGTATGAGGCATTTGCCTTCCCAGGCAGACATACATATTCTGAAGCCAGAATAGGAGCTTCTAGATACAAACTGAAAGTGGAGTACAGAGAGTCATAAAAGTGTACATATACAATACATCCTTACCTCAGAGCAAGAACATCTTAACTAAAATGCCTTAACTGACTACATTAAATACCATTAAATACTAGAATGTTATGAAGTTGAGTTTGGATATCCTGGCAATCCTGCTTCCTCCATGACTTGCTTAACATTGTATGAACCAGGAATACAGATTGAATTCTTTGTTTGCCCAAAGTGCAAACAATTCCCGGATAGCATGAAGTCATCCTAGTTTATTTAGCCATTTCTGCCATTGTAAATTGCTAATTTCCAAAATCTTTTATGATCCTTGCTGATTATGTCTTCTAATCTACATTATACCCATCTTAAAACATATTCCCCAAGAGGGTAAAAAAACCCAGCAGTAACAATTTTTATTTTTTTGGGATGAGTGGATGAGTGATAAAATAAAGCTCAACATCACTGTTTCATGCAAATATATTCCAGCAGAAAATATTGAGTTTTGGTGAATGTTGTCTTTTGTAGAAATTCTAAATAGTGTGCATGCACATATACACCCATGTTATGGACTTGCTTGGGTGTCTTTCTGTTGTTAATTCGACTAACTGGTTTCATCTCTTTATTCATCTCTTTATTTCAACAGAAATAAAGAGGCAGCCTTGCTATTTAGATTTGCTCCCTTTCTTGTCTTGAAAAATCCCTACTTCAATGTATTTATCTACTCTTAACATTTGTTCCCCTTCTTGCTACAGTGTGCCCAGCTGGCTGGCAACCTGGCGGTGATACCATCAAGCCCACTGTGAAAGACAGCAAGCTTTTCTTTGCCAAGCAACAATAGATTTCTCCTTTTGTATGCTCTATTACTGAAGTAATCTGGCTTAATGTAAAGGGATTTCCAGTAAATTCTCCATAACAAAGAGGTTTGAGAGATAGTTTGTCTATAAAAGTGGGCTGCTTGTATTAGTAATTGCCCATAGATCTAGATTAAATGCAAATTTCAGTTGGGCATCTTCATTCCTCAGTAAAATCATTAAAGGAAGCCTGATGATACCTTCTAACGTCTGTATTGCTGAACTTATTTTAAAATAAGAAAACAGTTTCAAGATCATAATGCTGAATTTAGCATTTCATGTTATATGGGAGGTCAGGTTATATGTAGCATGAGCAGACAAATAGGTCTGATTTTGGAAATGCACAGCATGCATTCTTGTTGTCTTTGCTACCATGCCTTTGTGATAAGCTGTCAATATAACAGCCACTATTTTTTTTTAAAGTGCTAAAATCGGGAGGAGACATTAGCTATTAGCTGACAAGCCACAAATCAGTCCACCTATTGGGTAAGAAAACAGAACTAAATCTGTTGAGATGGAAATCTTGTTTAGTCCATTGTCATGCAATTTTAGAAAATACACATATTCCTAGCGTAAGTTGTTGCTATCCTGGAACATTTTATTTATATAAAATAGGATATTGACTTCTCTACTAGAAAATCCATTCCTGGGGGTTGAAGGAACTTTTGAGGACCATGAGATAATGAGTGGAGACAGTAAGGAAAAAAATCAGCCCCCTCCTTGTGAATAGGGAAGAACTTAAAAGAACCACATACAATTGTAAACAGAATAGGTTCAAATTGGCTGACTATAGGCATCTACTTTCTACAATCCTCTATTTAAGATACTGTGTAGTTTTAAAGCTTGCTGGACTACTGCCGAGACGTATATGATATTAACCATTTTGCTTAGTATTTTTGTATTCTTACTCTTAGTATTCTTTTGTGTTTAGTTGCTTAATTTCACCATTCTTAGCTATAATGATTTAGATTTTTTTTATAAATGATACATTCATCTTCCTAAGAAAAATGTGCAACATAAGAAAAATAGTACTACCGTAGGTAGGTTCCTTAATTCTGCAAAGACACCCTGATTCAGGGTGTACAGGTAGCCCTAGACATATGACCACAATTGGGACCGGACCCTCTGCTGCTAAGCAGTACATTTGTCAAGTGAGTTGTGCCTGATTTTCTGACCCTTTTTGTCATGCTTCTTAAGCAAATCACATGGTTGCTAAACAAATCCAGCAAACCCCATTTACTTTGTTTAAGGAAAGCCATCTGGGAAGGTAGCAAATGGTGAACACGTGACCCTAGGATGCTGCAACCATAGATACAGGACAGTCACCAAGCACCCAAATTTTGATCAGGTGACTGTGGGGACTGGTCATACGTCACTTTTTTCAGCTCTGTAGTAACTTGAAGTGGTGATTAAATAAGTAGTCATGGGTCAAGGACTACTTGTGGAAAATTTGCTGCAGACCAGAAATTTGGTTATGTTGCTAATTGTTATGAAAGCTTAGAGCAAAAGGGTTAGATACCACATGATGCACCATCTGCCCTTTTGTGGTGACCCTCCAAAGCAGGGAACCCTAGTTCATACAGCCAAACCTGCGGGGAGAAAGATTGTTTCTTAAGAAAAAGGCTGCAAAGATAGTTATTTTGTACTTTCAGAAAATTGCCACTTATCAAATTTTGGAGTCAACGCCTTCCTACGATACAGTCACATGTCCTTTACAAGCGAGAAAAATCCTCTAGACTCTGTCTCCAAGTACATAAACATGTCCTTCCTTAGCTTAAGGAGAAGGAGGACCTCATCCCATGCTTTCTTAAATTTACTTGTATAATAGCCCAGTTTTCCCCCCGCCTCTAGAATATAAGCAGCATAACTGGTTTTGGCTGTGGTTATAGTTTGTTAATTACTGGTTTACTTAATCTTGTTTTTTTGGGAGGGAAAAATATCACCGAATGAGACCACTCAACATGTTACATGGTAAATAGCCACTTGGCTCAACGTGTTATATGTACTTACATAAACTTTTCATGTCATAACTAACCAAATACATCTTGGCACCATTCTGATGAGTGAGACTACAACTACATTGGGTACTCTGACCAGTTCTGAAAGTTGCATAATGCCCCGTATTCAATAAAACTAGACTTTCCATATTCTTTCAAAATAAATTACTGAAATTCAAATATCATGTAATAGTTATTTAATATTACTGATGTATTGACTTTATATAAGCAATATGAGATGCTGCCCTTTAATATTAAATTATTCTAATTAAAACCTAGACATTAACATGAGTAGATTTAAGAGGCAAATATATAAATATTAATGTGTTGCTCCATCTTAATAATTTAATCTTGGGTTTTTTTGGCAACAAAGCATAAGTGACTTCTTGTTGCTGCCTTCTGTTTTGGTTTTTCTATTTAAACTTTCCAATCTCGTCTACAGCCCTGGTACACCCTGGAAGTTTTTCAGTCAACTACAGTACTAACTACACTTGAACTATCATTTTTCTAGATAGCCAGGAATTGTATTTGGATTTGAAAGGGAAAACTTCTCCTGCTGTACCTCTTGTGCCACTAGAGGATGCTGTTGCTTCACAGAATGAGTTTCTCGTTTTTTAAAATGAAAAGCAATGAAATAAGTCAAGCTTTCCAATTTTTGATTTGGCTGCACAAACATGAAATAGTGTATGCAGATAATATGTGCCAAAATAGGACAAACAGTATGCTTTGTTAGTACCTAGAGTGCTACTGGACTGTAACAGCCAATATTCCTATAGGAGGACGGCTTCTTTTGATGGAAGGGACTCAGTATAATTTACCTGGTTTTGTTTAGAACTGAGAAAAGCTTCTGGAAATATACTGCTTGTTGGTTTTGAGCAAGAAAGGCCTTTTTCCTCCATCCGTTGCTTGAATTGGAACTATTCAAGTACTATTGATTTTTCCCCACTGAGTACCATTGCAGCTGTTTTACCCTTGGAGGGTAGAAAATGTTTGATTTTTTTCCCCTGATTTTTAATCCTGGTTAACCTATGACTTTTAACTTGATTTTTCCCCTTTAATCAAAATGATTATAAGACACACCCACATGTGTTATGTTGATTTTTCACTTTAATTTGGTCAATAGAGAACCATCTAAAACAGAACTAGGTATGTAACTGAGCTGCTTTCCATCCTATGATATCACCATGCCTTTTCTCTGTATATTGAAAAATGTGCAGAGAAACAGTTAACTTGATGTCTTTTGTTGTGAACAGGCATTGGGTTTTTCAACCCAACAAATCCTATCTCACCTATGCCAACTCAGTTTAGTCATAGTTGTCAAAAACAATGAGAACAAGGGATAGGTGATGCTTTTTAAAATTCTTTGTTGTCTATGATTGCAGATAGTCCTCATTTAGTGACTTGCTTCATTTAGTGACACTTCACAGTTATCACCTAGATTAAAAAGAGATTTTACAACCAATCCTTGCATTTACCACCTTCACAGTTCTATAAAGAAAAGAAAAGCTGAAGCAAATCAGTTTCACTTAGCAACACTTCATTTAGTGACCAAATTGCAGGTCCCAATTGTACTATAAACAAGAACTACCCGTATGGACAACTCTCCAAGCTTTGAGCCAGAAGGCTCCCCCAAACCTATTAGATGAGAAAATGCCTAACTTGGCTCTGCTGGCATATCACCTTCCTATTCACCCCCAAACAAAAGAGAAAAACCATTCCTCACATTAAAAGGGTAACTGAAGTGAGATGGACGATAAAGAAATGGAATGAATGAATGAATTGGGACCTGAGTTTCTGTCGCTAAATGGTACGTCACATGACCCCATTGTTTAGTGACAGCAATCTTGTAAGCCCAGGATCATATGATTAAGTGGGAAGCGGTGAGTGTCTCTGGAAGCAGCCTGGCAGACGTTACTGTTAGGTGAACTGGTCCATAGGGGTGGAGTGCCATGGATGGGTGAAAAGGAACTGGAACAACTTCAGTTTTCCCACTGACATTGCTTGTAGGAAGCTGGCAAGGAATGTTGGAAATAGTGATCATGTGACCATCTCACTGACAATCATAACCTAGCACCGAGTATCTGGATTGCAGTCACATGACCATGGGCCAGTTGTAAGTTTCCCCTTCTTCAGCACTGTTGTAACTGAATGGTTGTAACTTGACTACCTGTATTGTTACATTATGCTGGTTGGGCTGTCTACAAAGGCAAATTCAAAATATCTACCGTAGATGGACCAGCTTAGGGAAAACTGCTAGAGAAAGCAAACATTAATTACCAGGTGTACCAGCAGGGAGCACACTGTTACCTAGCCCTGGGGATGACAGAATGAACAATTCAGATATTTGCACCATAACAGATTACAGGTAGTCCTCAATGAGCCCAAAATTTATGTTGCTAAGTGAGACATTTGTTAATTGAGTTTTGCCCCATTTTATGATGTGCCATATTTGTTAAGTGAATGGCTGCAGTTGTTAAATTAGTAACACAGTTGTTAAATGAATCTGGTATTCCCGTTGATTTGGCTTGTCAGAAAGTTGCAAAAAGTGTACATGTGATCCCTGGGCACTGTAAGTTGTCAAGCATCCAAATGCAAATCACCTGATCATGGGCATGCGGCAATGGTCATAAATGTGAAAAATGGCCATAAGTCACTTTTTTCAGTGCCGCTGTAACTTCAAATGGTTACTAAGCAAACCGTCGTAAGTCGAGGACTACCTGTACAAGTAACAGGTAGCAACCTAGCACAGCATTGCAGAGCCTCGGACAGTCCTGAACCTTTTTGAAGCTCAAATGCATTTATTTAAGCTGTTGCTGAGTACCAGAGAGGTGGATCTCCAAGTTTCCATATATAATAAAAATGAGAATGGAAACTCTCTTCTAAAGCTTTAGTCTGCATATAGTCTAATGAGTTTTAACTTTCCTCAGGGCTCAGAAAAATGTTCTCACCCACTCCACCCAGTTACATTCTACAGTACTTATCCTCGGTTAAATTATGTGCTTGCCTTGTGCTTAGGTTTTGCAAAATAACAAACGATAATGAAAACCTGAGAGTCATGAGTTTTAGCTACATATGTTCCCAAGTATTCTGAATTAAGGAAACATGGTAGGAAAAATGAGGGAACTTCCACTGAGTAGGAGATTCTATGCTTTTAAAGAAAAAAAAAGCAAATGGGCGTTTGTCTAAATTGTTCTCAGAAGATCTCCCAAGAGGAAATTGTATCATTTTTTTCTCTGTAAATACCCCTCTGCTGAGGTACTCTTGCCCCAACCCTTGGTATTTAACTTATACCTACTGTCCTGTAGTGTAAATGCATGTCTCACCTTGTCTAATCCTCTGAGCACAAGGTTTATCATCATTTACTTTCCTGTGCATAACATTTTAGCATTGGTTTTTGCGGTTTTTATTTTACTTGTCTGACAATTTACTGCATGTGTGTGATCTACAGTATTCCTTGCCAATTGCTTATCATTCTAATGAGAAAATAGGTGACCCTGTTCATTAGTATATGAGCTACTTACCCACTTCCTATTATCTTTGTATTTCTTCCTCAAACTTTATAAGGCTATTTTGCCATGGAGATAGTCAATAATATCCTCAATAAATTATCCTGTCAAAATGGATAATTTGACTTAGATTCTGATAAATGATACAGAAGCTATTGATGTTATTCTTTTTTTTAAACAAGTTCTGTTCTCTTTCTGGCTTTATATCAAATTGCTTGATTTGTCCCAATATCTTGCTATACTTTTTTTTAAAAAATAGCTTATTCTTTGAATCTTATTTTACTTTATAAAACCCTGGCAAAAGAGATGTGCTAGTCACTGCTTCTTTTTCCTGTAGATTGTGAATAAAATTGAAGGTATTAAGTTTGATCTTGAAGTCTGATATGCCTTGGGCACTGCCTATCTCAGCATTTATCTTCAGTTCTTAGTATAATTGTGTCCATGGCAAGACTATTTTCTTGACTGTATTACCTATGATTCAAGTTTACAGAGAGGAGGTTGTGTCTTAACAATTGCAGAATGTTTCCCCCCAGATGTTCATGGTCCAGTGCCTTCCTGGAAGAGTAGTAAAATTTTCCTCCTTGATTCGCCTAGTAAATGCCAGCCAGCCAGGCATTTATTTTGTTTTCAGCTTCCCTTACATTTCCTGGGAGTTATCCATTCCAAGTCCTTTGAAGAGTCAAGATAAATGTCAAACAAATCTAGAACCTTGCTTCTGCACATTTATCTTTAAGAAATTTGCCCCACATCCCTTTTAAGAGGCTTGAAGCCACCAAGATTCAGCAACGTGAATTCAGATTGCCCAAGTATTTTGAATCATTATCCTACCTTTTAGCATCTTTGTTTTTGTCAATATTATGTAGCACTGCAATTTCCTTCTTTGCCAAGAACTGTGTATTGAGTAATCCTGACCTTAAACAAATGCAGGCACACGCACACACGTGCATCTGATTGTCTGCTTGTTCGAAGCTGAGCAACAAATCCACTTCCCCATCCCCAGATTTACTTTGGTTGCTATAACCTTACGTGTCTGTGTTGTCCCCAGTATCCTTTGTTAGTTACAACTTGTTTTGCAAGTTTGCTGTTCCAGTTTTGTCCCAGGTTATTTATGCTACTTGTTCCTTGATAACCTGTTTTGCTTTTTTACTTCCTTTAAGTTACCTTATGATGTCAGAGCGTTAAAGGCTTCTTTGCGCTTTATTTTTATCTTCCCAGTTTCTCGTGTCCCTTCTGATTTCAATCGTTTAGATATGAAATGGAAGAAGAGGGGAAAACTTCCTGCCTGCCTCTCTCCCTCCCCTCTCTTCCCACCCTCCATTCCCTTGCCCAGAGATACAGATGAAGACAGGCATAAGGAGCTGCCTCATCTTCAGCTGTGCCATAAATATTGCAGCCACATTCCATTCCAGATCAGCTTGTCATCTTACCAGGGACATTAGGTCGCTCCATATAACTCCAGGGTTATATGGAGATCTTGCCTTGATCCTTTAAGTGATAGCAACAAGTAGTTAAGAACTCCAGAAGGCAACGTAGACGGAGGGAATTTGGTACTCTGGTGCTAGCTACCCCTTTATCAAAATCCAGTTTTTATCCTAAGTGATAAATAGCACCTGAGGAGTTTGACTGCTATAGTTTCCGTCTGCTCAAAAGACCTTCCTCAAAAACCCTGATTCAAATGTCCTTGTACCCATTATATACCTTGTGTATTGCTAGTATGCCAGTGCTATCCTCACTTGGGAACATAAAGAGGTGTTGTAAAGATACAACTCCTAAATCAAAATCTGATTTCCCATTTGTTAATGCATCTCTATTCTGCCTCTCAGCTTATGAAAGTATTTTCTAGCTAGGCTCTTCTGCATAGTCCTTGCAATCTAGTAAAGTTAGGCTTTTCAAGTTCTTAACAAGTTATTATACAAGCTTTTAGAAATAGTATAGTTTTCTTTATTTTTTTCTGGTGAAACTTGTGTTTCACATCATATGTAATCAGAAACTATATATACAAATCAAGAACAGTGGCTGCCGGTTCTTCTTTCCCCAACTTCGGCATCAATACTGTGAGAAATAACGATGTCCTCCCCAAATTCAAAACCACTCTATGTCTCATACATAAAGTTGGTGCTGCCTTTATGAACACTTGTCAAGTAATTTTTGAAGACAAATTGCCAAAATGAATTTGGCAGTTCCAGTCCAGGAAAACCCCCAATGCGCATGTCTTTCTTCAGCCATTGCTATTAGATGACTATAAATGTTCTCTATGGTCCAACATCCCACTTACTTTTTACTGAGTCACACTGACCTTTTGATCTGTGGCTGAATTGTGGACTAGCAATTTTTTTAAGACAAGAAAAGTATGATACCACATCCTGCTTTTATGAGTAACTTTGTTTTAGCCCACCCACAACTTCACTTACAAATCCAGTTGGAAGAACATGCTGGATTTTGAGCCAGGGCATACATGAAATATAGGATGTTTGGTTTCCATTGCCTAAACCATGGGTGTCAAACTTGCGGTGTCACGTTGCCGTCACATGATGTATTGCGACGTCTTTCCCCTTCGCGGAGCTGGAGTGGGCATGACGCATCCAGCCTGCCAGTTTGACACCTAAACAAAATCACTAAGAAAAGCTGATACCAAGACTAAAATATAGTGACATGCAGCCTGTAATTATTCATCACACTAAGCCGTAATTTCTAACTTAGTGTCATTTTAACCCAACAAATGTGATTTGACAAATCATAGTTAAAATAAGCCATGGTTTAATGTGATGTGTGGACCTAGCCACAGTGTTACTCAAGGCCATCAATCTGATGACACCAAAGAAAAGGATAGTCAAAGTGTGTTTACAAATTCACAGTATCCTACCCAACTTTAATCTTTTGGAAGAAGGAACATCAGCAAAGCCAATAAGCAATCAAAGATCCTTCAGATTTTCACACAACAGGATTCAGAGATAATCATAGCTGAAAGGACAGCTACTTTACAGCATAGTTTGTGCGTCATAGTAAGTAGAAGTGTAAAGCCCGAAGCATCTATGCAGGGCTTTTGAAGTGTTAATCTTTCATGTGATCAGAGGGAAAACTTGACTATACGGGGAGTAGCCATATTTATTTATTTAAAATTAAATGGCATCAAAATTAGATTTTATTCTGACTGCATCTACTGTTTTTGGGAGTATGGCCCCAGCATATTCCACTCAAAATCAAGAGCAGCCCTAAACTTAGGAAAACTTTGGCATATCCATATATTGACCTATAATGGGTAAGTTCATATCATGCCACATGCGCAGGCAAAATGCCTAATAATTTAGCTTTACAGTTAAGCAAGAGATGCAAATATGATACATTTTAAATGGGAAACTAAATTCCTATTTTGTATAGCGCTATTGCTCTTTACAAATGCAGGAGTAAAAATGCGCTCTTGAAAGTCCCTTAAGAAAATTGCTTGTACATTGTGCATAGCAAAGATGGAAGTGATGATCTAAACTTGCTTAGATCTGACACTATATTCTCATTATATAAAACTTAATGCATTTATTAAGCTGCCTCACATTTCTTCTTGTGTCGTGTCAGATGCACTCCCTGAAGTAAAAGGCATCAGGAAGCAAATAGTGTGGCAAAGAAAATGTACAAGGAACATATTCTGAAGCACAGAAACCAATTATGATGAGCTCAAATTGTGTATTGTAGTTGCTTCTTTAGCAATTTAGTTAAGATTTACATTGTCTTTCTTTTTGGAGCTCATAGTAGTGTATATAACATTCCCTCCTATTTTTCTGTACAACAACCACCCTAAGAGAGGTTGGGTTGAAAGAGAACTAGCCCAAATCAACCAGTGATATCCACAACTGGAGAAGGACTTAAACCTGAATTATCCCAGTGCTACCCCAACACTTGAACCACTGCACTACAGTGACTCTAAATACACAGCCATCTAAAGTTTCCCCCAACTATTATTAGTGAAATAGAGGTCTGGAGCATACAGCATATTAATTCATATGGCTCGGTTGACTGTGTCTTAGCATGTTGCTTGAATCCAGGCTATTCTGCTTGTTCAGAACATCCCTTTAACAATGCCTAAAACAAGTTCCCCCACCACATTAATTCACTAAACAGTTTGCTTTAGTTTCTTTCTATATGTTGTGTGAAATCAACTACAAACATGTGTCTAGCCCAATATGTGAACCCAGTCAGTTTTATGTTATTCAACAAGTTGTGACTAAATTAAGTCTAGTTTAGAGAAATTGGTGAATTCAGTCAGTGTCTTCACTCTCGGGCAAATACTCCTTAGGAGAGCACCAAAATAGAGACAGAACCTCAAACAAAGATGTTCACAAGACTGACATGTAGCAAGAAAACCCTTCTCTTGGATCCTTCATCATATTAGCGAAACAACACTACTAGTAACATAAGAACCACTAACAAATCTGTTTTTTTTCTTTTTCACTAACAAATCTTCTGAACATATCTTCTGGAAGAGGTGCTTTGCTTAGCCAGGGAGTAGAAAAGGACCTGGTTTAGGATTTGAGAGCCAGAATAGCCTCGGGTGCTAGTTCCTCGCTGGAGCTCCTGGACCAGGGATAAAACCAGCTGATATCCTCACTGGACGGTTTTAGGCCTCGTTTAGCATTTTATTTCTGAAGGAAATTCGAGATTAGAGACATTCGATCATTCCGATTATCTCTGCAGAAGTCCTATAGGGATATGCTCCCAATGAGCAAGAAACGACTTCTGAAAGGGAGGGGAGCGTGGCGTGCTCTTTCCCCGCCAGCACGAACTCCGTGGTATTTACGGAGCAATCGTTGGGGCTGACCACGCTCAGATTATCGGCAAGAGATAGTATTACGGGAAAACTAACAAAAGCTGACAATCCATAACCACGACCCTTCGACAGTGTGTCATTCCCCCGCAGGACAAACGTGTGAACCAGGCATTTGTGTTGCCCCCACGGGCTAAGCGCGCTCCACCCAGCCAGCTCGCTGAAAGTTCGTGGCTTTGCGGTATCTTGGGACATTCCCAGCCCCAAAAACATCGCCCCCTTCCTTGTTTGGCTGGAAATTGACATAGTCCAGGGGCCTTTGCCTGGCAACGTGGGCGGGGGTTCCCGGAATGGAGCCCGACCAGCAGAAACGTCACGAGGCAGAAACTGCCCAAATATGGGCATCTTCCCCTGCGTCAGCACGACCCCCCCTCCTCCTCCCGCTCGGCCCCGGAGGCTCCACCCACTGAAGCTTAAGTCAGAACTTGCGAGATCAAGGAAATGAAGCTTAGGCGTGTGGGAGGCCAAGCCCTGGGGCCCTCAGGCGCGCCCCCTCCCTTTCCCGTCCCTGACTCCAACAGGCTTTCTAAGCACCAGAGCTTTTAAGCATCAAAGCTGACATCAAAAGGAAAAACTGGGAGGGGAAAGGAAACCGACCCCGAAAACCTCGGGAGAACGACGTGCGGCAGAGGGGGCATCGAGCAGAGCGTCGCAGCGCAGGCAGAGCTCCGATTCGGGGGATCACAGAGAAGAAGACACCGTGCGGGGAAGATGAGGAAAAGAAAGAGAGCGAGAGGAAACGCGGTGAATTCCATCGAGCACATGAGGGCCGGTCTAATTAGGTTTATACTAACAGGCCCATTAGGAAGAACAAACATCCACCGGAAGGGTTAACGACCAGGTACTGCCACCAGGGCGTTCCAGAAATTAAATCTTCCCCCAGCTATCTACGTTTTTCCGAGATTAAGTAGGTCGTGTCCATGCCTGTACAGAAATCCACAAAATACTTTTTAAAAACAAACAAACAGGTAAACGAGTTGGTAAGTTGTGGCACATGAAACGAGGCACACAGATAAAGTATTGGAACATTTTACTTAAATAATTAATAAAAAGTCAAAACACAGACAAATACAATCATGTGGGGTGAACTTGAGGACTCAAAAGTATTAAAAGCGCTAGTAAACAAACCCGCTTTCCCCTTCTTGGCCCTTTTGTCCACGCAATGGCCTCTTGAGGGAAGAGAGAAGAGGCTGAGATTCCATCACTTCCCTGGTCCTGGTCCCTTTTCTTTCAGTTATAAATTAAATTACCGTAAGTCCATTTCTTTTTCTACTGGCATGAAGGAGACCAAAAGGCCAGTTTTCTGAACTCCGTCTCGAGTACCTCCAGTTCCACTGCACCTTCCAGCGATGCAGCCGAGAGCACGAGAGCGAGAGAAACGCGTTTCTTTTAAATACACACACATACGAAATCACGCTCACGGACAGCTATAAAAAAAAACTTGTACACACTCAGCACAGATCGAAGTTCTGGATCCACCAGACTGAGTCACAGACGGAACTAGGAAACACGGACTTGGGAACAGAGACGCGTAACGTCAGTCCGGCTCCGTGTAAACTTTTGCGTGACAAGTCCACTGGTCTTTCTCACGGCGGAAAAAGTCTTTGAGATGACGACGATCGGCCCGGTCCCTCGCCGCCTCAGAAGGACTGCTGCATTTTGGTTGTCAAGAGGAGCTGGCAGCCGTTGTTCACGTGGTTCATTACTTTCTGCTTCAGCTGCGCGACCTGGTCTCGGAGCGCGCTGGCAGTGTTAGACAGTCCCGCGTTCTCGTTCTTTAAGCTCTTCACCTTGTCCTCCAGCCGAGCGATGCGCTCCAGCTTCCTCTTCCTGCATTTGGTGGCGGCCAGGCGGTTGCGCAGCCGTTTCCTCTCCACCTTGATGCGCTCCTGGTCTTCCATGTTAATGGGAGACACGGGCGGGCTTTGCACATCCGGCACCGTCTGGGGCTCCTCTTTGAAACCCCGCGCGGGGTGGGGCAAAGCTAGGCCGTGAGGCTGCGGCATGTAGCTCAGGTTGGCACTGGGGAAGCTGGTGGTACTCAGGGCGCCGGGAGGGTTATAGCTGGTCAAGTTGGTGTAGACAGGAGGCGGCTCCTGGGGAAGGGAGGCACCGTAGCCGCTGCTGGCCGACGAAGCTGCTACCGCGGCCCCGATCGAAACATTGGGAGGTGGCATGTGGTTCATCTTATGGAGATCGTCCAGCGCCTTGACGAAACCGTCAGCGAAGCCTTCCTGCTCTTCGGTGGCCCCCCGCGGATAGTAGTATTGTCCCGGCGGCGTGGGAGTAGTGGTGATCACGCCGTTGCTGTTCTGAACGATAAGGCGCTCCAACTCCGGGGCGGCCAGCTTAAGCGAAGAGCTCGCTGTTTCAGCCGATTGTTGCTGAAGCGAGCCCGGAAAGTAGCCGGCGGGGCCGTCTTCTTGGCCGCGGAGGTGATGGGGATGCTGGGACTTCAGGCCGCGGAACGGCTCGGCCGACAGGTTCAAAGCCATGCCCGACTTCAGCGCCTTGTAGTCCTGGCTGTAGCCGGAGAAAAAGGAGTCAGGGTAGAAAAGCTGCTCCATCTTCGTGCACATCAGCCGCGCGCTGGGAAGAGGGGGTGGATACCCGGGCTAGGACCGTCCGAGATGGCTCGGGGCTCACAGGAAAGGCCTTCTCTATCTGCCTGCCTGGGGCGTGGATCGAGTTCTTCTCCCAACGCGAGGAGAGCGCGCTTCCGCCTCCCTCCCAAGCTTCACTTCCAGATTTCAAAGCGAGACAGACACAGAAGGGGGGGAAGAAAAGCTTGTCTTTCCGGCGTCTTCTCCAACCTCCCGCCCTGACTAAGCTCCGCTAGCGAGGATGATTCACGCTTGTCCCCACAGAAGGCAAAGCCCACAGGACGAGCGTGCCGGCTTCAAGCCCTCCCCGAGAAGCAAAAGCAGCAGGTACCGTACCGGCCAAGGGAGAGAGCCTCCAAGCGCGCCGCTGCCAATTGTGAATTATCTGGGCTGCAGCGTGCGCTTCCCGGCGCCTTTTATTCTGGCAGTACCCGCGGTGCTGGCGGAAGGGCGCCCTCATTGGCTGCAGAGAGGAGCGCCTCCGCCCACCGGAGCCGCACGCGAAAGGGGAACTGAGCTCATTGCTCGGCAGCTCGTGCTCCAGTAAACAGCCCGCGGGGCGGCGGCGGGGGCTGGAAGACAGCGCGTCAGAGTAACGGGATGGGCGGGAGAGCGAGGAAACCGGGAGCGAAAGCAGAAAAGGAAAAAAAAAAAAAGGGTGCAGCCGCGGCGGCCGTGTGAGCAAAGGCACGCACGAAGCAGAGGCGCGGGAGAGGTGGCGCGTGACGTCCTTTGCGCTGGGGAATGAGCCGCTCTGAATTTAGCGCTGCTTATTTCTAACCGTAACCGAGAGGTAATAAGGGCGGAAGGTGGGTTTCTTTTCTTTTCTTTTTTTTTTGAATACAGTTCCCCAGAGAGCGTTGCGGTCGTGCATTGGCGGCCGGTTGGGTATTAGTTTGGTATTAAGCATCTTTTATCTAGAGGTTTAAGTTGGCTGTGTGTGATCTTTGGCATATCACTCCTTCAGCCTAGCCAACCTCACGGAGCTATGTATAAAGAGGAAAGTAAAACAACGCTTATAAGGCAGGCAGGCAGGCAGCCTTTCTTGGAAGAAAGGTGACAGATCGGAACTGGGTTGTTGTTTATTTATTTATTTTTATTCAAAGGCAGATCAGTTGCATTCCCTAAGCACCGGAAACCCAATCTGATTTTTCAGGATTGCAAGAGTTTTCAAGGTTAGTAAATATCAGGGAAGCGTTTCTTTGTAAGAACTGCCTCTGTGAAGATAACATGGTTCATCAGCGTTAGAAACGCCTTCTGAGTAAATATTTTGTCATGAAGATACAGGCTTAAATGACAGTTATACCCAACCTCTGATGCTAAATGCCCTCTTTATGAAAATTTAACTGGACACAAACAGTTCGGCATACTCTGAGATGCATTCAAACAGGGATGTACAAATGCCATAAAAATATGCAGAAATAATCCTATGTCAAATACACACATTGAAATCAGAAACCACAGACAAATACCACTTGAAGGCATAGCTTAGACATAAGTTACACCCTGCCATATTCAAAATAAACACAGATGAACAGCTTAGAGAGATCTGCATACCACATTCAGATTCCAGAAAAGGAAAAGAAGAAAACATGCCAAAGATCATGATGTACATACAAAAGCTTTTTTTTTAACACGTACCTAAAGTGGTCATTAAGATGAAAACAGCTAGGAGTGGATATTAGCACAGTTATCTTAACTACTTGCAATAGCAGGGAATAAGAATTAAAGGGTTAAGCTAAAACTTCCACCATTACATCCAAGACTTTTGAGGGAGAGGACACATACAAGAGTCTTCGAAATACAGACCTGTATCAATTCTGATCCAACCTAGTCACCGCTAGATATACAAAATAGAAAGCCAGACTCAATCCTGATATCTAAATACTCAGAGGGTGGTCTATTTCTTCTAATCACAACCTTGTACAGGTAGTCCAGTTTATTTAGTGACCATTCAAAGTTATAAGCGCAGCAAAAAGTGACTTATGACCATGGTCATGTGATCAAAATTTAGACGCTTGGCAACTGACTTATATTTAGGACGGTTGCAATGTCCCAGGATCACCTTTTGAGACCTTCTCACAAACAAAGTCAATGGGAAAGCGAGATTCACTTAACCATGTTAGTAACTTAACAACTACAATGACTCACTTAACAACTGTGGCAAGAAAGATTGTAAAATGGGGCAAAATTCACCTAGCAACTGTCTCACTATGCAACAGAAATTTTGGGCTCAATTATAGTCATAAATCAAGGACTATTACATAAATTCTTTTTCGTAGCCTTTAACATGCTTACTTTTTATACATAGACATGCATGTGTGTATATGCATATACATACACACATAGATAGCCACATAAAAACAAGTATTTTGGGGAAACCCCATATTAAATATTTTTTCCATTAATATAATAACAAATTTGTCTCCAAGCCATCATATACTTGATTTAATCTGTCTGATGTCTGAAAAGGGAAAAAATGAGCTAAGTAATTATAAATAACATTTGCCCTCAATAACTTTATTAACCATGAAACAGGCACATTAACACTGAAAGATAGTCATGGAACGAGTATTCAGAGAATTAAGCTTAGATACAGGCATGTGAATAAAACAGGTATATAGAATATATCTAGATATACATGGCATTTATAATTTCATAGCATTTCTCCAGATAATAACAGAGACACTTTGAAACAAACTTTTCTTATGCTGTGGCTAAGTGACTACCCTAATGGAGTCAAACATTTAAAAAGTCCCTAATTATTGATACTGTTGGTTGAAAGCAACTACTTTGGTGTCTGACACAAAAACTGATCTTTGTAACAAAAAATGCTTTCTCATGTCTCTTGTAAGAAAGAAACAATCATAAAAAATATTAAGTATGATTAAAATATACTCGAACAGAGTAACCTGGACTCAACATCTTCAGATACAAAGAGAACAGAATATGTATCCACGTGGACAAGTGTCCTTGTCTATATGGATACATGGTCTAGTAGCAAGAAACAAATGAAAGCTGCAGTACAGTACTATGTTTTTTAAAAACAGTGCTATAAATAGAAAGACAATGACAGATTCAGACAAAATATTAAAGTGTAGAAACAACACACTGATAATAAAGTATCTATTGTCGAGAAATCTGTGAAATCTGGATCATGTGAAAAGTAGAATAAGGAGAAACGGATGCCTTTGAATTATGGTTGTGAAGAAAATTGTTGAGAACAACCGTGGACCACAAAGAAAAGTCATCCAAAATTAGATGAAGATTGCTCACTGGAAGCACTAATAATGAACGTAATGCTTAAATATTTTGGACACATAAAGAAGGCAACAGACACTGGAGAAGACCCTGATGCTTGGAAAATAAAGACAATAAAAAGAGGCCTCAGAAAGACAGGCAGCTGGGCATTATCACCAATTTCACAAATATAAGCTTCCACAAACTCAAACAATCAATCCTTCCAAAATTATGTTTGCTGGGTTACAAAAAAAATAGAAAAAAAAATGAATGGCTAATAATAATTTTAAAAAAGCAGGGTCAGATCTAATTATTAGTTGATCAAGAAATTAGAGAGCTCTGTCTCACCAGAAAATTAGAAAAAGCATCCAGAAAGGATAAACCACTTATGTACTGTTATTAAGAAGGAAACAACTTCTATATTGTTATCAAGAAAACTACATGGGGTATCTGTAGTTTCCAGGAGTTGACTTTAACTCAAGCAAATTTTGACTTGATTTTTTAAAATTAGAGGTGATGAGGATCAAACTTTCTTAAATGAGCTTCATCCCTCCCCATGATATAAAAGGGTCAGTAATTATTATTCAGTGATGAATTAAAAAAAACTTGTTAAACATATATATCCCAAGTTTGTCTGGCAAAATTAGAATATAGTGTAGGACAAACATTTGTGACTAAAGCACTGGCAATTTTTGACTCACGTTAAGTTGAGTTTAAATCCCCGAAACAAAAACGAAGCCTAAAGTTAATGTCAGGCATACCAATTTCTTTTGGGCCAAAGAACTAATGTACAAATGGAAGAGAGCGAGAAAGGGAAAGGACAGGAAGAGAAAAGATGGATCCACCTACCTGAACTCTGGTTACACCCATTTCTTGTATAGAGCTTTCAACAGATTACACCCATAAGGATGAAGCTCTATGCAGAAAAATGATACTGTGCCATGGCCTAAAAGCAATTTGCTTATGTTGAGATAACCCTATTCCTGTCCACAGGAATTCTTTTTGAAGTGACAGCTGAAATATATGCAGAACTATTGAAATGCTATAACATACTGTAAAGTGTGTGGAACTGAATAGCATGGGGGCAGAACTGAAAGAAAGGGGAAGCAACCTCCTGAATCCTATTGCAAAAATGCATAAATCATAAGTGATGAAAGGAAGTGTTCCAGATAGACAAACACTGTAGGCTCTATCAGGCTAGAACAAGAGCCAGCCTTAGATTTTGTTCTCTTCCCTAGTACCATAGCAGGAAGTGCCAGCCTCTGGCGTTGCCATTTAATCGTTACCTTTGTTTGCCTGCTTAACCTAGGCATCAGGCAAGAGGGTGAAGGTTAAGGTGCGGCAGGGTGTGGCAGGGAACACTCTCTTCTATGGCAAGCATCTAAAAGGTACCCAACCTTGCACAATGGGAGAGGGGGAGGGAGGGGGGGGAGAGAGAATATACAAAATAACTGAAGCAATTTAGCAACAGAAGTTGATATATCCAAATGAGCTTTGTAAAGCAGTACATGTTTCTTTCTTTTGCTAAAAAAATGTGTTATATACTGATTAGCCTTTCAGTATTTGTCATAATTTAAGTCATTTATCTAGTTCTGTAGCTTGTAAAAATATGATTGCCCCTATAACATTTCAAGTTTTCAAGCAACCCAAAAGTGTGCTTCCCAGAGTTACCTTTGGTCAGATGGGCAACTATATAAGTTTGATCAATAAATAAATACAAATGTTAAAGTTAATGAAGTTATTTTTTTTAAACCATCATTTGAAATGTATAATAAAAAGCAAGCAGGAATATCAGTTTGTGGATTTTGATTAAACATTATACATATTTACAAAGATCATTTTATTTCTATTCATTCATTTTATTCATTCATTCATTCATTCACTTTCTATTGTTTCAGTTGCTATTTGTCATTTAAAGCATAAAACCAAAAAAAATAATACAATTTTAGAACAGTGAAGGAAGCAAAATCTTGGATTATGCCGTGCCTATTTTAATTTGGGATATGGATAAGGAAGAAGGCAGAAATCAAGAGTTAAAGTATACAGTTTATTGGTAATGCATTTTCTAATGAGTTCATCCACACATTAACTATGCCTATAATGTGTTTTGTTTGACTGTGTTTGTTTTGGAAACTCAGCCATTTGTGGTATGTAAGATATGGTTTGTTTCTTTACTATATTTCTATACTAGCATGCTTTACGCCATTTATGAGTTAGTGTACTATATGAACTCTAATATTTTATTCCATAAACAATGGATTAGCATGTTGTATGAGCCAGCCACTTTTTATATACTACATAGACTGGGAATTTCATATTCTATCAATTAAGGCTGGAATAGAAATAATAAAACAGTAAAAACAGTAGTAAAATTAATAGAAAATAATTATGAGAAAGAAGCTCAGACAGAGGTAGAATTACTAGTCCAATCACACATTTAAGTCAAGAATACAGCCCTATCTATTGAAATATTTACAAACACAGGGATAACCAGAATAGTGGAAGGTAAGAATTCAGAAAAGCTGGAACCTAACAAAAATTATCTCTTGGCTGTGGAGCAATAAAAACTTCCTTATGCAATAAGTAGGATTAGCTAGTCCAGAATAGAATAGAATGGAATGGGAATGGGAATAGGAATAGGAATAGGAATAGGAATAGGATGGAATGGCAATGGCAATGGGGATAGAATAGAGTAGAGTAGAGTAGAATAGAATAGAACAGAACAGAACAGAACAATTTATTGGCCCCTTACTGGCTGCCAGAAAATGGAACTCAGAATCCCTTGACTTTGCTAGGCCTTGAAGTAGCTTTATATCCTGAACACTAGCTGCACATATTACACTCAGTTGTGATTTTCCAGAGTTTAATGAACAAATCAAAATCAACGTGCAAAAAAGAAATAGTAAGCCAGACTTTAGTATTTGACTGCTCTTCTCTCTGGATCCTAACCTCAGTCCTTGATGCTTCCAATCCAGACCTAAATCTCCTAGGGACCTTTTGAGGTATAAAAGACAATGGCTGGACCAGGAAAAATGCTACAATTTTGTCAACTGCTTTCTTGCTGTTTTTACAATTGAGATATGGGGGAATGAATGTCAGTGAATGATTGACACATATTATGATCTATCTGTTTTATATTATGTATTATTGAGTTGTGTTTGCATTGCATAATCATTTATAAACTTTTCTTAGCAAACTTGTGTGTAGCTACATTTTTTCTACAATGTACAAATCTGATATTTTAGATTTATTGTGTTATTCAGACCCAAAACTACCAGTATCATGGATTATCTTAATTGTTAATATATCTGGGTTAAGATCCAGAATAGCAACGGTTCTGGATTTGATAGATAACAATGAGCCAGAAACCTCAACTGAAAAAGTATGCATTAGCTGGAGCTAGTACATGTATCATACCTTGGAGATTTGCCACAGTTTTGCTTTTCATATATCCAAGTACATGAATGTGTGGGAATTGTCAAACTGAATGTGTAATCAATACAGGCAGAAGGGAGCACTATTAAAATGAATATTGTAGGTGGCTATGAAACAGCTTAGATCTGAGGATATTTGGTTTGTGGTAGCTTTCCAGGCGACACTGGTTGTTGTACTGGCTATGTTTCAGGTTTTCAAAAGCACAGTTCTCAGAAATAACCTCTCTCCCCCACTTTTTTTTCCCCTTCGCTAGAATTGCAGTGCATGCGTTTGGCTAATAAAAAATACCAACATTTAGAAACTGTTCTTCTTTATAAGATTTCTTTTAAAAATCACAATTAATAGCCTATTAAAAGCTACTTGCAATCTGTCTGTCTGTCTGTCTGTCATCTTTTATTGGAGCTGGATAGTGTATAGTATGTGCATAATAGCAACTGAAGGATTTGCTAGTCAGCTCTGTGTGCTAATCTGGCCTGTGGTGAATTGCTAAAATATTCTTCAGTAAGATTTCTATCTAACATAGGATAGGACATTCACTTCAGTATATGCTAGAAGACCCTTCAGTCTTATAAACAATGCATGATGTAATGTAATTAACTGCGTCAACAAAACATAAGTTCTAACCAGATGAAATAATTTTCAAAAACCTGTGCTTGATTTCTATATAATTTATAGAACAATCAAGATAGAGACTGCACAGAAACTTTAAGATATCTTAGGGTTTTAGCTTAAAGAGCGGGTATGATAATTAAATAGTTAGGGTTCTTATATGGGAATAACTACCTGTGTGATTGCAAATTCCAGCTCTTGGACTAAGACTTAAGCCTTCAGTAACTTTTTGCATATGTATTTAAACCACACAAGATTTCTCTGAAAATAGGCATGAAAAGAAAAGGTTTGCCCATAGATTAAAGCAATTCTTGTTATATCCTCTGATAAGGGGATGAGACTGTCTAGGTTTGGGAGGAGTTTGCTGTCAGCGCTCTGAAGTTCTATTCCTGGGCCTCTTACTGATTCAGCATGTAAAGCTGAATGACTCACTTCCCCACTGTGGCCTCAGGTTCCCCATCTGTGGAAAGCCCTTTGGGATCACTGGATAGGAAGCACTAAATATAATACCCATCTCCACCCCCACTGAATTTTCCCAAAGAGGAAGGGGAAATGGCAGGATAGGGGCAGCTGTCCTATCTCAAAAGGCAAACAGTATCAAAAAAGACAAAAACTAAAACACTTCCCAATAGTACAGGAAGGCAATAGGTAACAAAAGCACTTTCAGTTTGCAGGATACACTGTTCTCAAATATCACAGTTATTTCCCTTCTAACATTTGGCTTCTATATTTAACATTTAACAGGTGATAAATTTTATAGTATGTCCTTTATTACTTAAGACATGGAATTTTTATTTAGCATTTTGCTTGTTCACTTTATTTTCTCAGATCTTCTACAAGGATTGTTTAATACCTGTTATAATACAATGCTTGTCAAAGTACTCCGTAGGAATATGAAGTCGTTGACTCTAAATACAGATAGTCCTCGACTTACGACCAAATTGAGCCCAAAATTTCTGTTGCTAAGTGAGACATTTGTTAAGTGAGTTTTGCCCTATTTTATGACTTTTCTTGTCACAGTAGTTAAGTGAATTGCTGCAGTTGATAAGTTAGTAATCTGGTTGTTAAGGGAATCTAGCTTCCCCATTGGCTTTGTCAGAAGGTCACAGAAGTTGATGACAGGACACTGGGAGACTGCAAAGGTCATAAATATGAACCAGTTGCCAAGCATCTGAATTTTGGTCACATGAACATGGGGATGCTGTAAAGGTTATAACTATGAAAAACGGTCATAACATTTTTCAGTGCCGTTGTAAGTTTGAACAGTCACTGAACAAACTGTTGTAAGTCGAGGATTACCTATAATGCAAGGGCTGCCAGCCAAATGGCAAAAATACTCTGTACCTGCGTGGGTTTGTATGTTTGCATCCTGCCTTTTCATGCAGGAGTTCAGGGCAGTGCATACAGTTTTCTTTCCTTCCACTTTTCTCTACAACCTTCACCCTATAAATAGATTGGGCTAAGAGGGTACGATTGGTAAAAGACAGTACGCTTTAGTGGCCTTTCTAATGCAAGTCCGTCGCCGTAACCACTACACCACACTAATTTTCTCATATATATTTGATTTTATTGTGACAATAAGGGAAATAATAACTAAGCTTTTAATAAAATCACACTCAAAAAAGCAACAGGAAAAAAAAACATTGCTTCTGCTATTTACATATATATATATATATATATATATATATATGTTAGAACAGCTGAGTCAGGAACTGTAGGACTGGGCATAAGACAAGATACACTGGTGGAGCATACACAAATATATCTGCTGGTGAAAACCAATTGGCAGAACATTAAAATATACAGATTATGATCATGGATGGGCTTGTTGGTTTTAGAACTTTATACAATCTCCATGACTTATGGGGCAAAATTCCCCTATGTTGACAAGGGCAAATAAACATAGATAGCTATAGTCAAATTTCTCTCTCACACACACATACACACTTTGTTTGAAATATAGTTACTTGGATCCACAATCATTCTGCATTTGTTACTGTGATAAGATCACAAAATATAGCAAAAAAACAACATGCAATCTCAGCTTCCTAGCATAGCCTATAAACCCAACACTGGGAAGCCATTATTCAGTTAATAGACTATTTCCCGAAAATCTATAATGGGGTTTTCCCTTCCCCTCTCAGAATGAGTGGCTATAGGATAAGACAACCATTTCACTAAATGTAGTTTCAATTCTTAGAACTTGTCTCTCTCCTTTTTGTGCCGTTATTTATTTTTCATGTGTATAACCACTGTACAAGTAGTCTTAGACTTAGTGATCATTCAAAGTTACCACAACACTGAAAAAAGTGACTTATGGCCAGTGTTCACATTTACGACTATCACAGCATCCAACAGTCACATGATCACAATCTGGACATGTGGCAACCAGCTTGCACTTACAACATTTGCAGCGTCCTGAAGTCATGTGACCACTATTTGTGACTTTCCCTGCCAGCTTCCAATAAGCAAAGTCAATGAGGAAACTGATAGGAAAGATCAAAAGTTGTGGTCAGATGATACCTCAAGGCTGCACAACTTAATGATGAATTTTACGGTCCCAATTGTGATTGTAAGTTGAGGACTACCTGAAAATGGCCATTTATATAATGACACATTAATATACAGTTAAATCCAGTTAGTGAATCATTAAATCTTTCAATTATTTTTAAAATTAAGTAATGGAAGTCAACCCCCTTTAGGAAAGGCTGAACATGACTATTGGCACACAGTTGCAAAGAAGCAGGGAGCAAAAAACTGGTTTCTGAAAGAAAGAGACACACAGGTGTTTTTATCTAAAATGTGGCAAGCATACATAGAATCCCAGCTTGGAATTAAGAAATTATAAACACTGATTGTGACACAGCAATAAAATGTGATCTTGTATATGAGAGAGAACTGGCACAAACGAACTCAGTGTGCAGTTTCCATTGCCAATCTTGACTGTTTTTCTATTAGTGAATGGTGTTGTCCTTTACATTTACGAATGTGCCAATAATTATACTCAAAGGTTACTGTTTTTTTTCCTATGGCTTGTTGCCATCCCCTTTCAGCAAACCACCAAGCTGTGGGGAAAACCTCTAACTGCAGCAGGAATGGGGCGGGTCTCACTTTAGGATTCTTCCCATCTTGCTCCATGCTTGTTTGTCTGGGCCTTTCCACACACCCATTTTGGGTATTTCTCAAAGAAAAATAATGTGGAATTTTAAAAAGGGGCAGACACCAAGGGAGAAATAGCTCAACAAAGAAGCAGGCTATGCCATAATTGTGCAACTAGCTAAGTCCTTAGAGCAGAAGTGAAACTGACCAAATGCCAGGCAACCCTTCTCCTGGAGAGAAGAAAGAAAGAAATGGAATTGACAGATTTAAGAAAAATGAGAAAAACACAACAAAAAGACTCTTCAGTATCAATTCTCGGGGGCTTTTGGGGGGCTTTTTTTTTGGACACTGCAATGAAGAAAAGAAGAAAAGAATGCTGTATCTTAAGACCAAAACATGTTTCAGAATACTATTAAAGTGAGATAGAAAAAAATCCTACCCTCTTCTTCCCCAAAAGGATAACTGGAAGCCTGGAGAAAAGTTAGTCTTAAAAAAAGGAAGCAGATAGATAATAGAATGGAAAAAAAATTAGAAAACATGATGGCCAATGGAGGGCAAAGGGTGGAGAATAGTAGCTACATCAGAGATTGGACAAATACCATGTGTGAATATATCTCCTAACACTTTTAAACCACCTCCCATCATATCCTCCACAGGACAACTGACATTCTCTCCCAAATAATGAGTGTAAGGTACTGCAGATTTTATATACCTTCAAGGTATAGTAAGATGATGTGCAGTTAAAGGGAAATTGATACATTAAGTCTAGTGCGCAATGACGACTTAAGGCTGTTTCACTCATAGTCTTGAGATGAAAGGTCTTTCCACACTTGAAACAAACCATGCCACAAACATACTCTGGCAACATGGGGTTTTTTCCTACTGTGGCCCCATAATTGTTGCCTTCACCTTATCTCCAGCCCATGCATGACACAATACTAAAGAAGCATTTTGCCCTTAATGTTGACATTGCTCAAGTTCAGCCTCACAGTGTATAAATCTGTTAGGCTTTTTTATCCCTTACTTCGAAGGAAACATAAGTGACTGAGTGACTGAAAATAGAGGCAATAGAAGCAGGAAAGGGTTTGGCATTGGAGGCATTTCATGCCAATATTTTTTTCTACCAACTTAGAAGCAGGTGAGTAACATTTTCAATTGAACTATTTCAAGTAGGGAAAGACTTAAAGATGATACTGTAGGATCAAATGGAAGACTGGTATTGCTAGGGCATGGCTGTGTGAGTAAACTGGAAGCAGGGCTGGGCAGACAGACAATCAACTCTGGATGAATAAGTTACAAAATGATCAATTATGTTAATGCAAATTGGCTGGCTGGCTGGCTGTTTGTCTGACTGGCTGACTATATTAGCTGCTAATATAGCTAGCTAATTTATAGAACAAATAACTCCAGGCAGCATGCAACAGAATTAAAACAATAAATATCTAAAATCATTAGCAAATATTAAAAGCATTTTAAAAATTGTAATAACAATGAAACAAGTATAATAAATGGAGAGAATTTAGAGGCAATAGCCCTGAGTTTTCCAAATCAAAAGTGCTACACCAGGGGTGTCAAACTCAAGGCCTGGGGGCTGGATCTGGCCCGTGGAGTGCTTAGATCTGGCCCACGGGGCCACCCTGGAAGCAGCAAAGGACCGACCTGCAGTGCCCCTGCCAGCAAAAACAGAGCTTGGGAGGGCCAGGCAGACTTCCCAAGCTCCATTTTTACTAGCAGAAGGTTGCAGGAGGCCGTCGCAGCCAAAAACGGAGCTCAGGAGTCCGTTTTTGCTGGCAGAGCACTCGGGCCACCACAGGCACCTCTGACACAAGTGACACTGAGCTGGCCATGCCCACCCTAGCCATACCCATCCTGGCCCCCTGAGGTCAAACACAACCCTGATGCAGCCTTCAATGAAATCGAGTTTGACATCCCTGTGCTACATGAAGATCTCAGTGAAACAGTCTCAAATAAGCAAACCAGGTCTCTTAATGACCAGATGATCATAAAAACATGGTCAGACTCTTTCTTATTAGGGACAGGTAATAGAAGATCAGGTAGAACAGCACAACCTAAATTTAAAAAAAAATACTTCGCAGGTCAATATTGATAGAGAATATGACAATCAGTTCTCTATTTTAGGCTATCAAGCCATTAGAAAACATGAAAGATGTACAGGTAAAATTCTAAATGGTTCTTTGGAGTTTTAATGAGGAATGGGAAAGCTTGAAATGAGGCTGAGTAAGAGGCAAAAATGCTGAGATTAGAATATTTCAGAGGCAAAGAAAATGGGAAACTGTCCAGTCCTTAGTATCCCCTTTCCTCCTTAGAGCTTCATCTTGGTTCCAGTGAGTTGCTGCATAAATTGTAAGATAGAATCCATAGTTAAATTGCACAGTTAACAGAATTTAATCTCATCTCTTTTTTCCTGCACATTTATACTAGATGTACTTTAAAAAAAATGTGTAGAAGTGATATTTGTGGGTTTTTTAAAGTATTTCTAAATTTCTAAAATTTATTTTCACTAGGAAAGTGCTCCATAATAATAATGTTTTATATATTATTCTTAAAGCAGTCTTAAATATGGAACAATTGCCGTTTTACAGCTCCAGCTGTTTGTTTTCTTCCTGCTATAAGATGATAATGGAGCAGTCTGCAAAGGCCAATATAGTTTCATATTTGAGCACATGGTTCTAGGTTCATAATCTTCTCCCTCCAAGAAGAGGAGGAAGCCTGGTTTAATCTTTTTATTGCTGTCTGGGAAAGGAAAAGTCAGTATGGTGATCACATATTAAACCTGAGCAATATAATGCAGCTCTGATATCTTAGATATCAACCGTAACTAGTTGCTTACAAGTATGTATAAAACTATCTTAAGTGGAGTAGAGATGAAATAGGTAAGCATAAATACACAGAGAAGCACAGGTTTGCATAGTTATGCAGACAATTGTTAGAAAGCTGAAAAGAACTAAGCCTTCCCCAATCTGGGAGAAGTTGTGTCAGAAACTGAAGTTCCAACTCATGGAGAAAGTAGCAAGTGGGAGAAATACAGGCAGTCTTTAACTTATGACTGTAAAAAAAGACTGCCTCTTATAGTTGTAAGATACAATGGTCATAAAGCAGGACATCACAGGGCCAAACTTGGCTTTATTACCTTTTTTGCAGCAGTTGTTAAGTGAATGTCACAGTCATAGAGTGAATGCCATGGTTGTTAAGTGAATGCTGCGGATGTTGTTTGTTCTGGACTGTTTTTGCCAAAACTCAGAAGTACATTCTGGTTTTTGGCAAAAATGTCATAAATTGTGGTCATGTGAGTGGGATGCTGCAAATGACTGTAAATGCAGATTGATTGCCAAGCACCCAAAATGTGGTCATGTGATTGTGAGACATAAGTATCTTTTAGCTGGACTGTCATAACTTTAAGTGTCCGGTGGTAAGTCAAGGCCTACCAGTATATCTGTGTGGTATATAAATGTTAGTAGAAAATACTATGTATTCCCACCTATGTGCAGTTGGGATTGGCCCAATGTGTTCACTTGCCTAAGCTGAATATAAAGATTACACTAATTTTACCAACTGCAAGGATCCTAGGCAAACCTATCAGCAATTTGGTTAAAAGCCAAGCTACATTAAAAAGGAGGGAATGATGACCTCCCAATAATCAGTGATCCACAAACCAAACTGATTTTAAGACATACAAGACAGTGATATGCATAAAATAACCTCAAAGAAATAATTTAGGTCAAACAACAGGAATTGTCAAGGACAGGGGGAAGAAAATATCAATTAAATCACTCCAGATTTACACATTATCTTAAACCATAATACGGTTAGTTTGATTTTGGTTTAGCTGTGTTTTGTGAACGCAATTACAGTAGTCTCTAAAGCACCATTATGGTTTGGTGCAGATACCATATGAAGAACTTGTATTTTCCCCTGTTCCTTGAGATCATAACTGCTGAAATTCTATAGCAAAGGTGTCAATAGCTGGCTGCCTTATTTAGTTTTTTTTAAGGTTTTGGGAAGTTTTAACACTGAGAATTACTACAGTGTGTCATCCAGAGGCTTCTCGCTCCTTTTCCTAGCTTTAAAGATGGGAAACTTTTAGCCACTCCTAATTATATCACTAATCAGATGGCTTTTGAGGCCCTCTAGAAGCTGAGTTGCAGTCCTTGGCTCCTTCTAAATTTTTCCCTTCAGGTTTAGTGACTTAAATAATAATCTATATATGTTATGAAAACAGGGCCCATTTTTCTTTTTTTTTTTGAAATAAGTTTTATTTTATTTTTTGTACAAAATCTTCCATTACACGGT
>JANHFL010006796.1:442129-457505 GCA_032468155.1 Oxyrhabdium leporinum | reverse complement strand
GGGGGAGAGAGGGGGAGAGAGAGGGAGGGAGCTTGAGAGAGATTGCATGCTGTTACTGTTATCTGGACTTGAGTCTTGTGGTGGCTGCGGTCTTGAAAGGAGGGGGTTGCCTCGCCCAGTGTATGAGTCATAGAGAGCAGACTTCCCTTCCCAGCAGGGCCAAGAGCTCAGCCACTTGCCTGCCGGGAAAAGCTCACTCTGCTCGCTAGGGTCAAAGCCATGGCTACTCTGAAGTGGCCACTGGCAAGGGTGGGAAAGAAGTCTCTAGAGAAAACAGCTGTTTGCCTAGAAGGGAAGGAGACAATGTACAAATCAATCTTCCAGTTCACACATCATATTTTCTACAGTCTGAGAGCATAATAGGCTTTCTTTCCCTATATCTATATTCACCAATATGCTTCTCCAGCTGATGAGGGCTAAATATCAGATTTTTGGCTCAGAGGAAGTAGCAAATTTGCTAGCCATCATTGGTGCAAACATGGCACTGGAAGTCATCCTAGATCAGGAGTGTGAAACTGGCGGCCCGTGGGCCGGATGCATCACACACAGGCCACACCCACCCCAACTCTGCAAAGACAAAAAACATCGTGATACATCACATGACGTCCTAGATGTATGCCTAGATCATGCATGATTGGTTGAAGGGTTCTTAACTGTTCAAGGGAAAGACCCTCTTGAGGATGTGTGTTATTCTTAACCTACCCCAGGGATATCAAATGGATCAGACATGCAAAATGCATATTAAAGGAGTATTTCTGTAATTATCTGTTATGATCTTTTGGGGCAGCCCCACAGAGCTTGCCTGTCCCTATTGACAGTTGGGAAATTCCAATAAGGGACAGAAACAGAAGTCTATATTTATTCAATTGGCTACGTCAAAGGAGGCCCCCAAAGGGATTCAATAATGTGGCTCCCATTTCTGCTTTACATCAGATCTACCTTTTTACTGTTCATGTCCATCCTTCTTAACTGCTACATGCTCTCCTGCCCATAAATATAATTTGGAGTTGTCTGATCTTCTGGACACCAGCACCTGCCTTGTTCCTCCCTAGCCCAAGGTGTAATTACCAGTTATTAAAGGTCATTAACAAACTGGGAGTTAATGACTAGGTAGAAACAATTTGGCCACAGCATTTAGGGTGTTGGCTTCTTTACCTGCCTGTTTACATCTTTGACAAATAGTAGAATACCATCAAAAAGCACTGATGGATGGCCAGTGCTTCCACTAAGGTGGATGCAAACAGAACAGACTCCAGTTTCCTTAGATTCTATTAGAATTATGTAGACCTTGGGAGCGGTAGATACTTACTATGAGTGAGCATTCATCTCAACTTTCTCATGTAGTATATACAAATGTGGAATCAGGTTTTTCCTAATCTTATAACCCTAGAATCACCTCCCATCTCCTGTGTATTAATTGTGTTTGACAGAAGCTGGGGATCAAACCAGAAAATTCTGACCCAATGCCAACTTACTGTTTGCCTGATCACTAAAATTCCCAGGTTGTTCTTCCTGGAATTAATCATGTCCTGCTTCAGAGTGTTATCACCATACTGTTTGAGTGGGTAGTACACTTCATTCTAGACACTGAAGATAATATATTGTGTAACTAAATATGCCCAGTCCCTAATTCCTAGTGTTACTATCACCCCATTCTATATTTTTACCCCAAAATAGAGAAAATCAGCAACAAAATAATCTTTTCCTGACCTCTCCTTCCCAATCCTAAATATCCTTCCCTTGCCTCCTCTGTTTGCTTTTCTGTGAAATCATCTGTTTTTAACTGTGGGCGGCTTCTCCAACCAGGACGTGCCTAGAGCAGAACAGCTGCCCAACAACCGCACGCCAGAGACAGGGTGTGTACGTGCTACAAGAGGCTGGATATATGTGGTACAGAATTTGTGATAGGATACATTGTGCAGAGAGTAAATGGGTGTGTGCAGGGATATACAGGATCATGTGAGAGAGGATGATGAAGAGTCCAAATGAGGTATTTGTTGGATTGAATTAAGTGTTGTATGATCTGCTTACATTGTACAAATTTGTGGAGAGCAGAAGCATAGTTCAAGCAAGTGATGTAGAAAGCATTTTAGCTGGACAACATATATGGAAAAGTGTGTAAGAATACACTTTTCCATATATGCTGTCCAATTAAAATACGTTCATACTTTGTAAGAGTATGATATAAAACCCAGCATACTGGAAACTATTACAAAGCGTAAGTGTTTACATAGTCCATAAAGAAGTTTTAGATGAAAAGTATAAACACAATTTTGTCTGAGCATATGTGTGTTTGAGGAGGGAACAGTAATGTAGTACTATTTCATGCCAATGTGTAAATTCCCATTCACCCAGTTGCTTGCAATAAGAATCATTTATAAGAATCCAGTATGGAATATTTATTGAAGTTATCTTTTTCTATGCCACAATTCATCTACATCAAGTGACAAATGGGATCATAACACAACCTTATAGAATAATATCATTCTAGTATTGTTTGAAAGGCTGGATAGATTGCCTTGCATCAGAAATGCCATTCAGTTTCACTCCTCAATATGTAGGAAGAGACTGCCAGAAAACCCAGTTTTAAACACTCTTATCTCCCCCTTGTTTCAAGGCAGATTTCCTTATCATCCAAAAGTCCTAAAGGTGACAGGGGGAGTCTTAATAGTAATATATTCAGCATGGTTAGACAAAAGAAATTAGATCACCAGCTTTAAAAGATGCCATATTAGAAAGGCCAGCTTTTAAAGGCTGATCCTTAAAAACCATATTGGTCAGATAACAATCCTACTGAGAATTAAGGTTATCATCAAATCTGATGGGCTATCAAGGAAGAGAAGTTAAAAATTGAATCAAGGACTGCTGTGAAGAGATTTGTACCTGATAATTTATGGTACTTTTCTTCATTATTAAGCGTGCTTCACATACACGTTATGTGTCACAGATGGAAGGCTTAAAGAATACTAACTAGTAAGGCTGCCTAATGTTAATGGCTGAAGTTCAATAAGGAATCCTCTATGCCAGGGGTGTCAAACTCAACATCATCGTCACGTGACTTTCCTCCCTTTGCTAAACCGGGCATGGGCATGGCCAGTGCATGACGCATCCGGCCTGCGTGTTTGACAGCCCTGCTGTATGCTGTATTCCCAGGTTGCCTTCCAGATGAATTGGTATTGCAATTCCCAGAATTCTCAACCAACCTAGCCAAAGACAATTCATTACAGTATCTAGGAATTATGGGATTTCTAATCCCAACATATCGGGTGGATAATCAGATTAGTCACAGCTGATCTGGAGTACGTGGCTTATCAGAAAAATTAAAAATATCATCAGCATAATAAATAACTGTTCAGCATAATCTGCAAAACAGAGATGGAATAATAGAGGTAGCAGTGATGGCAATGACAGAAAACGACCCCATAATCAGTAAAAACACAAAAAGAACATACTTCTTTTTTATGTACACATCATTTGGAACAAATTTGAAAAACTAATACAAGGGTTAATACTAGACAGTCCTAGGAAGGGAAGCTGGGAGCAGACAGTGTCTGAGTTGCTCCTGAGTCACAGAGGCCAATAACACGTTTCCACCTAAGGTAGCCAAAATAACCCATCTGGGAACTTTCCCACATGGAGTTTGTTTTCCATCTCAGTGGTTACAAGGAACAGAGGACATGAGAATATAAAACACATTGCTCTCTGGTGGGATATATATTTGCCAAAGGCTGCTAAGTAGTTAGCGTGGCACAACAGAGAGTGGGTTGGGCTTATAGGCAAAAAATATATATTCTAATCGCTGTTCTGAAACATGATGGGCCATTGTGGAAAAGTTACTACCATCAGCTTCACCTATGTAACAGAGTGTTTTGAGACTAAACATATTTTTGCATACCTTGAAATCTTTCTCTTAACTGGGCGTCAACAAAATGTTTTGGGACCACAATCCTCAGAATTCCCAGAGATACCAGAAACATCTGGTTGAAATCTTCTTAGGAATCATAAAAGGAAAGATTCTACATACATGTCATAAAGAAATATATAACTCACTCAAAACTATGAGCTTCTCTGGTCTAAGAATGTTCTTTTAAAAGTACCAACTTTAATAGTAACCTAATAAGATTAAAGTTGATATCTGGCATGCTTCTTATTACTTAAATTATAATATCTGTTGGTGTCTAGACATGTCAGTTCTATATGACTTTGAAAGCCAGTTCGGTGTAGTGGTTAAGGTACTGGCCTAGAAACCAGAAGATTCTGAACTGATGCCTCCCTTAGGCATAAAAGCTGGTTGGGTGAGGTTGGGCCAGTCATTCTCTCTCAACCCAACCCACCTTACCTGATTGTTGTTGTGTGAAAAAACAGAAGCAAGGAGTATTAGATACTGTATGTTCACTGCATTGAATTATACATAAAAAGATGGGATGAAAATATAATGATGTCAACATAGATCTAGTTATGTTCAATAAAATATTTTGCTAAGTAAGTATCTACCACTGCAACCTTAAATATTCCATTTCTGTGGACTGGAGCTAAAAACTATGAGAGATAACTTCTACAACATTTTTGGAAAAGTGTGACTTTGGAAACCTAAAACAAACATGACTGACTAAAAATCACAGGACTGGGTGGGGGCTAAGGAACAAAGTGAGATGAAGGTAGAGGTTCACATATTGTGCTAAGGCATAGTTTAGGTATTTCATATTTGGTTGGGTTCACATGGTTTACAAGCCGCAACGTCTGTGGTCACATAGCATCATTAAGGCCCTTTGTTCTTAGTTGCTCCCCTGACTTCCCACTAATGTGTAACAATTCCAAGTTGTTTACAGTTGAAGCTGTCTTTAATGGTTTCAGCATAAGAGATAAAATATTAAGATAATACCAGTGTAGCTAACTACTCACTTAAGGTTCTTTCTTGTGAACTGGTGTGTGTGTGTGTGTGTGGTGAAATAAATGTAATGTGTGAGCGCTAGAGACAAAATTGGTATACTCAGTACCTGATTCTGCCATGCTTAGGCACGCATAGAAATTCAGCTAAGCCAAACAAATCACATCATAGCATAGCATAGCAACTGGACTTTGTTTTTTTCCCTTTCACTTCTCACCCAGAAAGCCTCTTCAGTTCCCAAAAAGCACCTATGGGACAACCGTGACTTGGATGGCTGAGAATCTCCATAGACATCACAGCAATAGCATGCCTCCTCCATTAAGTCTGCAAGAAAATGTGACAGGCCACCTTTTGGTGTTACTTTTCTCTTGCTTCCAAGTTGTTAAATAGTTGAAGTTCAGCAAGTAGTCTGTGGAATAAGCAGCCTTTCTATTTATTTGGCTGCATCAAATGAAACACGAGCTGGGGCACTGAAGTCATTCCTTAGACTCATCGCTCACGTCAAGATCAAATTCCCTCTCGGAGTAACACAAAAGCGAGGCATGTTGCTGCCCCCTAGTGGGGACTCTCCTACCTGAATCTATCCAACTCCCGCTTCTCCGTTCGACAGACTTCATTCCTCGGCATTTTAACGTATCCCGTGGCCGACCGGTTTATTGCTAACGCGCTTACTGGTGCAGAGCGAGCGCCTGGGGGAATCTGTTGAGGGTTTTGACGAGAAGGCTAGGCGGCCAAGACACTGAAATCCACAACAACCCTTACCAATGGTTTTCCCTACTACGGGAACGTACATGAGATAAAATATGCCTCTGAGCATGTATAGAGTGTATGGTCTCTTACTACACCGCCCACTCCTGCTTCTCCCATAGGAGGCCTCGAGCGCGCACGCCCCCGCCCCCCTCTTACGGTTAAAAAAGGACACCGCGCCAAACCCCGCCTCCGAGCGCCCGCCTTCTTCGCCGAATGGAATGACAACTTCCTAGAGCGTCTCCAGAGGAGGTGTGTTTCCCCCCCCTCCCCCTTCAGTTTCCCACCCACCCCGCCTTAATTGCACGCCGGTGACGTCAGGACGGGGCGCGAGGGCCGCTCTAGGAGGCGTGGCTCTTGGAAGACTGCTCCTGCGAGCCATGGGCGAGATGGGCCCCGGCGAGCGGTGCGGGGCGCTTCTCACTTGGGTAAGCCGCCGATGAGGCACGGGAGGAGGTGGGCTCCCAAAGCAGGGCGCTGCTTTCGCCGCATTTCTCGCGCCGCCTCCCGCAGCGCTCACGCGACGTTTTCCTCCAGCGCCGGAGCCGCCCGCCGCCTTCGCCAGCGGTTTCAACAGGTGTCCTTTTCCTAGGTCTGCCCCGCCGTCGGCTTTTGCCCCCCCCGGAACTGCCCCGGGAGGAAAAGGTGGCGGTGGCCGCTCTATTCGGAAGGCACCTGCTGCTCGCACCTTTGCGTCTGCGGCAGTTTTACTGCGCCCACTTGGCAATTCCTGGCCTGCTTCGGTCATAAATACGGAGAGGGCAATAATCCGTGTCGGGCGGGGCGGGCTTCCTAAATCCACCTATTTTGGAGATGGCAAAACGAGCCTGCGTGAGGAGGGAGCAATGCTGGCTTAGGCGTGCAGATGCTCGCATAGACCTCCTGCCGCAGAAGTCTCAATCCTCCTGTTGGCATCTCAACACCGAAAAAGCTCTTGAAGGTCTCTCGATGCCCCTAGGCTTCGTGTAAGCCTCGGTCGCGCTTTTTTTTTTTTTTTTTTTGTAGCCTCTGCTTGGCTCAGCCTGACATTTTATGCAGTAGTCACTTTTCCTCGCTCTGTGGTTAGTTGGTTTTTCTTTTTGCCCTTTTAAACTCTTGGCTTGCTGGCTTTTTCGGGATTCGTAGTTTTTTCTTATGTCCCACGTGCTTTTCTGTGAGGACGATGGATAGCAACCGTCCCTTAAAAGCCAAGAGTAATGTACGTGCTGTTAAACTATGTATGGCTCTGTATAACACAAAAGACATCTACTTAAACCTACTTAAATATTCAAGGTCAGATCTAGTGGAATTGAACTCCTGGCGAGTGTATTTTTCTTAACTATATTGCATGGAAGTGCTTTGCCATTGCTTCCTTTTCAGGATGCATTTTTTAACTGGCCCGTAGCATTCCTTAGTTGTGAGTCTAGAAAATATTGGCCAGATGCTGCCACCTACTGAGACTTGCATAATAAAGGCTTAAATAACATGTCATGGAGTCAGGTTACCAGGTAAATCCATGTTCTGTTAAAGAGCTGATATCTGAGATTACTGGAGGAAGGCTTGTTGGCTGTACTATAACCTGCAGACTGTCACCTGGTACTAACAAGCTTCAGTGACAGGCTTGGTTTGTAATGATGCCCAGGTGCTTCACTGTCCTCATGTATTCAGACAAGGTCCAACTGTGATGTGCTTTGTATTCCTATTAAAATCTTCAGTTGCAAATTTGTATTAGTTTATCAAAATATAAAATACAGAAATATAAAGAAAAATGAGAATAATGAGGAAAATGTCTAGGATAAAAGAGAAAAGGAAAACAAAAGCATTGACTTCCAACTCTTTTTGGCACAGTAGAATAAGGTAACATACAACCTCCACTTTTTACATTTACATAATAATATATTCTAGTCATTTCAATAATAGCAAACCTATCTAATCAGCAAAACCCAAAATCAAAGTTTCACTTTTTTTTCACTTCAAGCACAAAGTCCAGAACTGGTTTCCAAATAGAGTGTTCCTATTCTCTCTTTTCCCTCAGGCTTGCTTTGGTGTGATATTATAGAGGATTACAATTATTTTTGTTCTAAACAATCACTTAAATTTTATAATTTGTTATGTTGTTTCTGATTGCTCTGTTATGTAATTTAATGCTTCGTTTTGTTTTTAATTGTGCACTGGTTCAAGAATTTTTTGTTATAGCAAGCAGAATATGTTAATGAAATACATATAGAGCTACCACCTATCAAGAGAACAGGCTGCATCATTGCCAAAAAGGCAAATTAAGTTTTAAATTTTTTTTAAAAATTTAACACTTTTTTAAAAACTGAGATTAATTTACAGTACTGTTAGGCCATCCACCAAGAGGACAAGTTTATATGATTAAAAATATTTGTTATAACTTTAATAGTTTGTGAGGCAAGATTTTGTTTTTGATTCTTTAATGCTGTAGATTAGGCAAGCAAAAGTTAGAATGAAATGATGAATATTTTTAGAGTAATTTTTTTAACATAAAAAATAATGGTTTTATATACATCTAAAAATTATAACCATTGTTAATTAATTATTTATATTTATCACATTTATACATTGGTGCAATCCCAAAGACTTCTCAGTAGTTCACAGGAATAAAAGACACATTATAACTTAAACAGCCACAATTAGATTAAAATTAAAATAGAAAATACAGAAATATGTAAGGACAAAACCCCAATGAGTCTGTATGTTTCATGATATCCAGTGGTGAGATAAGTTACAAATCAATATATTTTAAATTTTAAGTTTATACTTTAAAAAAACATTTTCCCTTTGTATATTGTCCAAGTACTACTCTCTGGATATGGATCTGGTAGCAGAATTGTTCTCCACATTCTTCATTTTATTCTCTATCATTAAATACATGTCTCATCTATAGTTAATCACCCATTGTCAAGTCACCCATTGAGGTAATTACTTCTCCTCATTTGCTATGTTTTATGGCATCTGAATAGCCAAAAACCAGGCATATGATTGGTGGAAATGTAGCCTTTGTCAATATAGTGAACATGCACACACCTTTCAGTAAGATGCTAGCCTCTTAGAGATTGAGGACAAGTAAATAAATTATACTAAGTGACAAGACAACACTTTAATAACCTTTCGTTAACTCCTGTAAAGGGCAGAGGAACTGCCTTTGAGGAACAGGAGGAAAAGCCACTACCACAGCAATGGTCAAATAAAAGGGCCTGAAGCCTTGCCAAGAAATTAACATGAATAAACATCTCCTGATAAATTCCCTCCCTAGTTCACAAGAAAATAAAGGAAGGGAGGAAGAAGTTCAGACTTGCAAGGTTCTGTTACTACAACTTTGTGATATGAATAGTAATGACTTACATGGTTTTGGTTTTCTATCCTAATCTTTCTTGAAGTGCTGACATTCCTTAATTTTACTGGGTATAATACCGTACAGCCAATTTTTGTTTGAGCACTCACATGCTTATTGCAAGCAACTAATCAAGAAGCTTCTGGACTGGACTGGTTTCAAACTGGGTCATCTCGGTGCTCTTTCCATGTCCAAAGCCAGATTCCTTAGATCACGGGTATCAAACTCAAGGCTTGGGGGCCGGATCCGTCCCGTGGGGTGCTTAGATCTGGCCTGCGGGGCTGCCCTGTAAACAGTGAAGGACTGGCCCGCAGTACCTCTGCCAGTGAAAACGGAGGCTGCATGCAACCCTCTCGAGCTCCGTTTTCGCTGGCAGAAGGTTGCAGGAGGCCTTTGCAACAAGGTCAAACACAACTTTGATGCAGCCCTCAATGAAATCGAGTTTGACACCCCTGCCTCAGATTGCTTTGTTCTTTGTTTGGTTGCTTATTCTGTGTACATTACTGTTTTTTGCCCCCTATCAGGTCTTGTCAGGCGCAGTTCTGTTGTAACGTTATGAACTCTAACTCCTTCAATTGTCCAATGCATTCATTGTCTGTCTAGCGGTGCAAGACAGTATTATTCACACACTTAGAAGTGCTGTTGTTAAGAGAGCTAATACAACCAAAAATCCTACTGTATGTGTGTATGTATGTATGTACAAAAGATGTGGTTGGGGGAGGGTATTCTCTGGTATTCATGGTACTATTAGAAGAGCCACTGGAAGCCATGGCCAAGAGAACTTTTGCTCATCTTAGACTGTTGTGCCAATTTGTAGTCCTTTCTGGTGACAGTGATTTGTGCCATTAATTATCACCACATGTTTGGATTGCTGTAATATAATGTATGTCTAGCCATCTTTGAAGACAATGCCAAATTAAAATCAAATATATCAGCCAGGTTGTTAGGTGAACTAATGTTGCATATTTTGGTTGCTACTCTGTTTACCATTATCTTTCTGAGACCAATTAAATGTGCTTCTTTAGCCTATAAAACCCTACATGGTGCAGCACCGAAGTATCTTAGGAGCTGTACTTCTAAAATGTGCCTATCTCCAGGAGAGGAAATATTGCGTAGGATCATCCCTAAGTGGAAAATCTACTCACTTAAATTAGAAACCAAAGCAATTAGAGATAGATGAAACAACATATATTTTTATTAGAATCTATTATGGTGATCACTTGTCTTGCTAGCAGGCCTTGGTGAGGTGAGGCCATTATGATCCCGAAGGTGTTTCTTTTCCACCTCCTCCACATCACACTCCTGGAAGTTCATCTGGCCATCTTATTATCCATCTTCTGTAAAACGATTATTTGGTTTAGGCAAGATTTAATCTGTGATTACTTGTGATTTTTCATCAGTATGGATTTTAGTAGTGACACTGGGCACATAATTTTCTGCTTTAATTAGGTCTGATTTTATTGACTTTTTTAAAATGGAATTTGATTTTGTGGTGTTCGTCTTTATAAACCACCCAGTCACTTGAAAAGAATCTTGAAATGGAGTGATACATAAATGAGTGCATAAATTAAAAAAAAAGAATACTCATTCAAGAACCTGATATGATTTCTGGCCCTTAAGAAATTGTCATTTATTAAATTGGATGACTCAATCTTCTGCCCTTTAGTTCTATATAGGTAGTCTTCACTTAACAACCCTAACTGGGACTGGAATTTCCATCGCTGAGCAAAATGGACACTAGGAAAAACATCATCATATGACCACACAGTTTAATATTAGTCCTGGCTGTAATCATTAGGCCAAGGCCTCACACTTCTGTCCGCTTGTGGACTTTGTGCTTGAGATGGAAAAAAATGAAACTTTGATTTTGGATTAGATTAATTTTACTGATTAGACTGATTTGCTGTTACAGAAATGGCTAGTTTATAATATTCTGGAAAAGTAAAAAGTTGAGGTTCGATTTTAACGCCTTATTCTACTGCAGCAGAGGAAGTTGGAAGTTAACCCTTTTTTTTCTCCCTCCTCCCCTCCTCATTTTTCTTTCCCCTTCTCCTCCTCACTGTGTCCTAGTATTTGCTTTTGTATTTTATTCTGTAATCTAATAAAATATTTGAAACTCCAGTAAAAATGTAATACAGTATTCGAAATATTGAAAAATGTAACTCATATGAGCAAAGCAGTCTTGGGAGTCATTCATAATTTTTAAACGTGGGAAGGAACCCTGAAAGCAAAATGTGTAAGAAACACATCTAAATGAGAAGAAATATTTAGAAAGTGGGGATATATAAAAATGGCATGCTGGGATGTGGGAATACTTGCATTTTGCTCATTGCATAATGGGATACTGTTGTCTTGCTACCCGTTGATCTATAGGTATAGATTTTAAGATCTGTAAAGGGATTTGAGAAAATGTAAAGATTTTATATTGGTCTTAAACAGATCATTGGTCTTAAGTACATCTATTTCTCCGTAGCAGTTTTCTCCAACCAGAATATCTTTGCTGTACGGACATCAGTTCTCATAATTCTCATCAGCAATCCTAGGCTGAGAATTCCTGTCACTGAAGTCTACACATCTGAAAAGCACCCAGATGAGGAAAGGATGCTGCATACAATTTTAGTTGATCAAAAGTAACATTCTGTGTAATAACAGAGTTTTTACACTTTGTATCCCCTTATAAAATGGAAATTAGAAGTGATAAAATATTTTCTATAGTCATCATATCTAATAGTATCTTATTGGGTCACTTGATGATGATGGGTATGGTTCGAAGGGTATGGTTTCGTTTCAGAATAGACCAGGCCTGTCAAACTGGCAGCCCTGCGTGCTGGATGTGTCACGCACAGGCCATGCCCATCCCGGCTCCGCAAAGGCCGAAACTGTCATGATACGTCACATAACGCAATCGAGTTTGACACCCATGGAATAGACTGTCCCTTTTCTAAATAGAGGAAATTGCCCTTTGTCTGTACTTAAGTGATTTTATTTTTTCCAGATGCAAACTTTCCATGTTCCATCACCATGTATCAAGATGGAAGATTTGACCAGTGGGGTCACAATTGCCCAGGTGCTACACAAGATGTGAGTTTCATGAAGAACCTAGTGGAAGAAGGAAGTGTCTTAAAGCGATATTTTTGTGGTGAAAGGCAGACAGCATATGTCTAAGAAACTACTGTAAAACCTGTCATCTGGATTTTCTATTGCTTCTGGATTATTGAATACTTGTGATCTGCTGTAAAAAGTTTATTTCCTATCTCATATAAACACGAACAAAAATTTTGCATTTTTCTTTCCCAGAGATCCATCTTGGTTCAATGAAACATGGCTCCTTCGGATTAAAGATGAAACTGGTGACAATTGGAGACTGAAGGTATATATTGTGATTCAGTGAATTGATGTCTCAAAAGCATCTTGTCCCAGATATTTTTATTGCTCTTCTTTGGTGTTTGTATCTCTAGCTGCTTTGATAGACTACTTCTCAGTGTTCGGTACATTCTGCAGTTCTTGAACATGACTAATAAAAAGGTTTAACATAAATATACAACAGGGAAATTATCCATTACGAAATCCTGGCTTTATCTTGCTGCGGTATACTTCTGTCTGGTAAAGCAAGTTTTAAGTCAGCATTGTTAAACCAAATAGAGAGAGCCAAGTGCATATAATTTGGATTGTTAAATACATGAAGTCCAGTGTCCTTAAATGCTCATAGAGAAATGGGAAGGGGGGAAGTAGAAAACATTTATTTGAAGATCATTACATGGCAATGAGGTTTCCAGAAATGAGTTGATATTATGATTATGCAGTACAGCTTCAGCCTTATAGAAAGTGGAGACGAGGAAGAAATGCACTGGGGCCAGAAGTGTGGAAAGTTCTATAGAAAGATCATAATGCAGCTTCCTTTTTAGGCCCAATCTGCATTTAGAAGAAAGGAACAGTGATTAACTGTGTGCTTGAGTACTAGTTGGGAGGCCTCAAACTCAGAAGCAGAAATGAGAACTTAAGAAGAAAATTCAACAGCAGGCAGGCAGTTACAAATTTGGAGGTTTCAGTGTTTTAAACCAGTTATACACCGGCTTCATAAAGCATTTGAGAGACAAAAGAGGAGCCAGTTCTAAAAGGCACAGGATTCTTGAGTCTGATTATCCTAAAAGTGGAATTCAAGTTACTAGGTTGCAGTATATATTGGGTAGTGTCATTTACTTTTCCATACTCAGTACTGCCAATTCAAGACATGTACCTTGAATCTGATTATAACAAGAAGAAATGTGTGTTGACAATCTTTTAGGAGAGCCTGCATCTGCTGAATAGCAAATAAGACTGCTCCCTTATTTGTGCCAATAATGATTGAGATCTTAGCAAAAAATGTCAGCTTCGTCACCTTGACTCATCACTTTAGCTTCGCAAAGCTCAGAGGTGCTTTTTGAAGGAATACATGAAATGGACAGCCGAACTTTGCACTCCAAACCAAATCAGCTGTCTAGATTGAAAATGAAGGTGGCATTTAGCAGTGAGCCATCTTCAGCAAGCATTAGCAATTTACCTGGCTTGTATCATGCTCTGTTGCCCACTAAATCATCACAACTTTTCTTCCTATCAAGGTAGCATTGAAGCTTGTACATGATTGCCTATCTCATTACTAAGGATATTGGATTCCAATTTAGTGGCTTCTTGAAGATAAAAACAGGAATACTCGGGCAAATCTATACATATATTGTCATCTTTGCCCATTTTTCCCCAGGTGAGCAACCTGAAGAAGATCCTGCAAAGTGTGGTTGAGTACTCCCAGGATGTGAGTATATTCTGTTGGCCGAGTTTGCTGGTAGAGTGACAATATAATTGTTAATATTGCTGAGACATTAAGCAAGCATAATGAATAATCTCAGGTTATTGTTTCAGTCACGTTAAAGGCAATGTTAAAGAGTAAGGGTTTGTAGCTTCAGTCTGCATCCTTTGTTTTGTATCCATAGATTTTGTTAATTAAAATTACTTCAGATATGTTGAATATGATGTTTCATTTTCTTTGAATATACAGGTTTGTTTGTTTGTTTCCCACTTCCAACTCTGTTGAGACTCAGGATGGGCTTAAGCTAGGGAGATCTGGGTTCAAATCCTTCTTTAGCATGCGGATCCAGGGTCATTTAATGTAGAGGTTTATACAGGAATGAAAGTGTGAGGGGTTGGGGAACATAACGTTTATCTAAGTTGTCGTTGCTTGCAATACTTATTAGGCAAGTGGCTTTTTATATAAAAAATGTTCTTAAAATGTAACTTTCCAACTTCTGCAAACATTGCCCTACTTTCAGTTCTGTTTGACAAGAATTGTGCTTCCAGCAGGTAAACCAAGTTAAACAGATAGTGATAGCTGGAATGCTAGAATGCCCATGAGTGGCTAGGAGATATTTTTACTGCTATGTACATATCCCTAAGGTGCTGGGCCACCAAGTCCCAGAGCAGCTGTTGCCTGATGTAGCCTTGGTTGGAGAGCTGTCTGATCCAGCCGAGCTTGGGAAATTACTACAGTTGGTACTAGGCTGTGCCATCAGCTGTGAGAAGAAGCAAGGTATGTATGTGTAATTTGATAGTACAAGGGAGGGGATAATAAGGCTGCATAGACATTTATCCTAGGAGAACATCTTAGCAGTGAGTACTTTAAATGCTGGTATGGAGAGGCTAACAAGCAGCTGTCCAAAATGTAGTGTTGCTTTCCTATTTACAGTAAATTCTTAACTTGCTTGGAATTTCATTAGCACTAAGTTTAGAAGTTAGATAATCTGTTGATCCCTCTTCTCTCTTCCTCTTTTAGTTTTCTTTTTCCCTTTCTTCCCCCTCTGATTCCATAGGGATGTCTCCTGTTTAAAACTGAGGCAAACTCTTTAGGTTAACATCTGATATTCTGCCCTACCCACTAATCTTTCTAGCCCTGTTCTCTAATGTAATGCTGTTCAACGATCATATCATCATGATTTAAATAAAAAGGTGGTCTGGGGAGTTGAGTAAAGAAAGGAACTACCAAATTAGATCTTATCTTGAGCCCCTAACTTAATCTGTTTGTAGATTACATCCAGCAAATCATGACCTTGGAAGAATCTGTTCAGCATGTCGTTATGACAGCTATTCAGGAGGTAAGTATGGTTTTGGACTGCCATCTGGCATGAAAATAATTTGGTCTGGAACTGGAAGCCGCCTTTTGCCTTTCATTCTCAAACTGCAATCACATAATATAGTAGTGGCCAAAGTTGTTGAAACCTTTTTGGGAAAAGTGTATTTTTGAGGTTTGATGGCTAATAACACCACTTTTTTTGGGACGTAGTAACATAAAATTATATATCGATGGAAAGATAATTTAATCAAAAATGTAATACAACAAAGTTTGTTCAATTATCTGTATTCTATGAAAAGTTATAGCC
>JANHFL010006796.1:417587-429704 GCA_032468155.1 Oxyrhabdium leporinum | reverse complement strand
AGAATATTGCCCCCACAATCCGGGTCCTCATTTTACCTACCTCGGAAGGATGGAAGGCTGAGTCAACCTTGAGCCTACATTATACTTACTGATATATAGTTCAGTAGCGTGAAGTAGTTCACACTACTTTTTACCGATTTTCCTTCAAATTGGAGGCCGGCTACATAATTAGTTTTCTGGAAGTGTGGTAAATGGTGGCCTCAGATATCTCAAAGGAAGGACTTGAGGGCTTGTGCCTTCTGGCCTCAGGTTGCCAGTCCTGATTAAGGACAATAATTGCAGCCTTCCTTATGCGTTGCCTAGATTCATATCTTGCACTAAATGTTAATATTTTTTTAGGCTTCGCTTAGTACGACATATGAATAAATCATGATTTACAGAGTACACCAATCTCATGTTTCATATTACATGGAAAGAGTGTCTTATTCAGAGAACTACGTAGGTTGCATATTTAAATTACCTGAATATTTTAGAAATTGCATGGGGTTTTTCCTCGTCTCCTGAGGTAATTTATAGTAATAATTACCCATACAGTTTGTAGTCATGGACAGTATAATACTTGAACTTTCCATACAATAAGTTGTTTGGTCCATCCCATTTGACTCCCTCTGGGCATGTGTATCGCACACAGTGACTCCTTTCTGCCCTGTTAACTTCCGAGTTTCGGTTCCCTGAAGCATTGAGCCTGATGTGACTAATAAACCTAGCAAAGGTCTATTGCAGATACCTTACCAGGCTGTTAATTCTTTCAAATCTGTGTCTCTCTCTGTCTTCTTTACGGTTCATGAAAACTGCTTTTTCTTGCAAGCTTCTTTTTTAATTGGCAGACAAGAAATATGCAACAAAACTGAAGAAATGCACTTTCCATCTCACCCATTGTTTAAGCTGGTCTTAAAATACCAGCTACAGTTATGTCTTAGTATAGCAACAGATTAGCATATATGACTATATACTAAGGACTTTTTCTTTAGAAACTAATTTGACTGGGCCAAATAGCACTGTCTGGAATGATCAAGCTGTTCTAATGAAGACTTTTTAAAATGCAGGCAAGGATCTGATGAAAACTCTGCTAACATTCTGTTGATAAACCAGGGTTTTTTTTGTTTTTTGTTTTACTGTGACTCTTTACTTTCTCAAATTTAATTGGGCTCAAGAATAAATTTAGATTGATCAGTTTTTTTGATCAATGGGATTTTTGGAAAGCATCCTGAACAGCCCACATTCTTTGAGGCAATTTCCAATCACAAATGTTGGGACTGCGCCCCCCCCCCCACACACACACATGCACACTTGTGATCAGCAGCGCATGTGGAGCGTATAATCCCTTCTCAGTCTGCTTTGCTGGTTCTTTTGATTTTTTCTCTGTTTCTCATGGGTTGTTGTTTTTTCTCCTCCCCACTCTGCTGTTTTCAGAGGCCCACTTTGCATTATAGCCATCCTTCTGTTGCCTTGGTGTAGTCTTTTCCAATCATCTTCAGCATTTTTATGACATCGAGAAATCGTTTTTCTTTCCTTTTCTCCCCTTCCTGAATATTGTGAGAGAAAGTAACTACTGAAACTGAAGGCCAAAGTTGTGCTTTAAAGCAGGATTTTTCAAACTAACTTCCTTGGAACCCTAAGCTTCTGCAAACATTTGAGGGTTCCATGAGAGACTAAGGGGAAAAAGAAATTCATTATGGATGCAGTCAATTTTCTATCATTTTCCATTTGATAAGGGATTTGGGGAATTGTTTTTAACCGATTAAAGAATAAGTTTGAAAACCCTGCTTTGAAGGAGTCTTCTTAAAATTGAAGATCTAATGGAATCAAATCCCTCTGCAGTTGCTGAAGGAAGAGAGGTATGTAGGTGCCCTTCATCCTATGAGTCTCACTTGGTTGTACCAGAGAGTTAAAAGAGTTTCCATCTGTTTAGGTCACACCATTTGGGAAAGTGTTTCATAACATTTGAATGATTTATTTATTTTTTTAAGCTTATCTATAATGTTCCCAGCAGCCCTGACATTCTTTGGTATGGAAGGGATTGTATTCTGTTCTCTTTCTCTCATTGGATTAGTCTGATTTTGAGAAGACAAAATCTCAGCAGGAGCAAGAAGAAAAACTCATCATCACTGCCTGGTATAATATGGTGAGTTTGACCTGGATTTGAGAAACAGCAAGAGCCTGAATGATATCTAGTAGCAGCAACAGACACAAAACAGTCACTGCATAGAAGCAGTTTATCCTGGCTATAGATGCAAGCTCATGTTTTCATTGATACCCAGTTTACTATCCCAGAATTTTTAGTGATCTTCTGTCCAATCCAGAGTTTGCTCTCGATGAAAAATGTAAAGGAAGAGCGCCTTTTGACATGGTGGGGGCATGCAGAACATTATTAACTTGAAAGAGAACAATACATTTACTAAGAATTCTCCTAACCTCTTGACATTTCTAGTAGTGTAAATTCCATGGTACATGAATAGCTGGGGGTGGGGTGGAAGGGAGGAAAAAAATTGACAGTGTTAGTTTGCAAGCAGCAGGCAATTCTGAGAGAAGAATCTTAAAATCAAAGGCAGCTTGTATGATTTTCCATTTTGGGGATTTGAGCTTATGAGAAAGATAAGTTTGTTTTTCTTGGTGTAAAATGAGGACTCAGATTGTTAATCTGCTGACTCTGTAAACTACTTAGGGAGGGCTGTAAAGCACTGTGAATCGGTATCTAAGTAAGTGCTATCGCTATTGCTATTTAACATAGATGCCAATTGAACACTTAGTATTTTATAGGCCCTTCTGCAGTGTAAGGGACTTAGACATTGTTACATGCTGGTTCAGGTCTAGCTTTCAGCAGCACTGAATATTGTTAATTACCTGGGCTGTTTGGTGTAATTAACATTTTCTTCAATTCAAAAGAATATTAGAGAATTGTTATCCGTATGCCTGACAGCGCAAGTCAATTCTTTTCCCCTGTTACAGGGCCTAACACTGCACCAACGAGCTACAGAAAAGCGATCATCCAATCCTCCAACAGTCCAATCCTTTTTGGCCCAGCAAAGATTGGCCACCAATACTCGTCGGGGTCACCTGAGCCGAACTCAGCCCTTGTTGCTTTGATAGAGGAGTCGTCTTACGGATTGTGATCTGGAAAAACTGTTTAGTGCATGTGTGCTTTGAGTTTAGCCAAAAAAGGAGGGTTTGGTTCGAGCTCTTACTCTGTGCAATGGTGTCTGTTTGGGAATTCCAGCCTCCATCCGTATTGCTGAAAGTAATTTTCCTGCTGCTCAAGAGTCCTCCTTCACTGAGCTTTTGCCTCTGAAACCAGATGAATGTGGCATGGGGCAGCCAAAGATTGACTTTTCTCCAGCAGACCTAAACTTACCTGACTTTTCTTTCACTACACACTGCTGGGAGCTGTTGTAAAACAAGTCCCTGAGAGAAGTGCTCTTCACCACTACTTAGTCACCTAGCCTTTTAAGTGTGCCATGTTAAAAGCTTATTTCATGCTTACAGGGAGGATATTTTAAATTTCTGGTGGACTGGCTCTCTTTTGCTACAATGAGAATACAGGCTCGCTCTGCCCATCTTGAGAATTGAATGTACAAGGGTGAGGTAATAGCTCCGAATGTGGACTTTTGATTAAGGCTTGAGTCCTAGGACAACTAGCAACAGCTTCCCCTTCCATTATGGCAGCACCTGAAGCTCATCAGGCGTAGCTTTGCTAAATGGTTACCTTCCAAGAAGGGATTAGTGCAGAAAAAACGTAAGTTCAATCTCTATAAATATTACCTAGGTACAGACTTAAAGAAAAGGGAAAGCTTGCAGTCCTGCCCATGAACCATTTGAGTGTATTCCTATAACTATACTGTTTTCACAACAATATTTAGAGTCTGGTGCTTTTTCTTAACAAAAAAAAAAGTTGCTCTGTTTTATTCTGTTAGTATGCCTTGTCTAATTTTGGATCCTTCTATCCTGGAAGTTGTAAGAAGCTGTTTCCTTTTAAAATCTACTTTAAACTTTGTTTTTATTTTTTAGTAAATATAGGTTTACTGCTGTAAATTATACCTTTTGTAAAGCGATTTGTTCATCTAGGCAGGTCTCTGCCTCTTTATTTTTCTATTGGACAGAAACCTGGCATGCAGTGATGGTGGGGAAGGGGGAGAATATGTCTGTAGAATCTTTTCATTATAAATAAAGGCTCTAAAATGTTCTTTGTCATATTATTCCTCTAGTAGTGCTGACGTTCCAAAGGCTAATTTCTTATATGGGTGGCACAGTGGTTAAAATGCAGTACGGCAGGCTACTTCTACTGACTACTGGCTGCCTGCAATTTGGCAGATCGAATCTCACTAGGCTCAAGGTTGACTCAGCCTTCCATCCTTCTGAGGTCGGTAAAATAAGGACCCAGATTGTTGGGGGTAATATGCTGACTCTGTAAACCGTTCAGAGCAGGAGTGTCAAACTCGATTTCTTGGAGGGTCACATCAGGATTGTGTTTGGCCTCGGAGGCTAGGTTGAGCGTGGCCAGCTCAATATTGTTTGTGTCAGGGACTCCTGTAGTGGCCCAAGCTCTCTGCCAGCGAAAACGGTCTCCTGATCTCCAGTTTCAGCAGCGACGGTCTTCTGCAACCCTCTGCCAGTGAAAATGGAGCTCGGGAGGGCCGCATGCAGCCCTCTCGATCTCCGTTTCACTGACAGAGGCACCGCGGGCCAGTCCTTTGCTGCTTCCAGGGCAGACCAGCGAGCCAGATCTAAGCATCCCACTGTCCTTGAGTTTGGCACCCTTGGCTTAGAGAGGGCTGCAAAGCAGTGCAAAGTGGTATATAAGCCGAAGTGCTAAGTGCTATCATGCCTTAGGTGGTATTTTAAAATTAAACTTGGCTTCCTTTGTAAAATAAATGACTCGGGAGTAAAGGCTCAGGTAGACGGTGAGTGATTTATTCCCTCCCATGGGGAATAAAAGAGGAACAAAAGGGGAGTGGTGTTTTCAGGGATTGCTGGGATTTTCCTGGAGATGAATTTCCCTTTAACCTAAATAAAAGGGGTTTTATCAGGACGAGGAGTCTGCTTCATGATTTTGGGAAGCCTAGGTCAGAACACTTCCAAATGGCTCAAGGCTCAGTAGTAGGTCACGACCTGGGGGTCGGGGACCCCTGTGGTAGAGTACTGAATATTTTGAGAGGTGCTTCTGAAATTATGTTAAAAAATTCTGTTTTGATATAGTAAATAATTGACATAACAGGGAAAATGAGAATTCTTCCTGCCTTTGAATAAAGACATCTGTCTGCTTTAAGGGAAAGAGTGTCCTGAAGAATTCTATCTACTCTAGAACACTGCAGCACTCTGTCAACTCTAGACAGCTCAGAGGATATATGAAAGATTAAAACAAGCACGGTATGTCACCTTCTAGAGGTCTCTAAAATCTTTATCATCCTATAATTGGACTCACAGTTTTGTTTCTTTCAAACAAGAAATTAGTTTAAACAAATTCAGTATGTTGCATCCCTTAGCCTAATCTGACCTCTGTAATAAACTTGATAATATTTATGTAGTCTGTTTTTCAAGCTTTCTGGGCTATGTACAAACCACAATATTTTACAAAATTGTCTAGCTTTGAAATGAAAAGTGCAACTTGCATTAACAATCTTCATGTTTTATATCAAGTTTGGCTATAAAGACTATAGTCTACTGTTTGCGACGTAACAAACATTTTGAATTTGAAACACACCCTGCCCCCAATCCTAGAACATCTGTTCTGCCCAAACTGGAATAGCACCAAATTGGCATTTTGACAACTCAACAGAGCCATTCAAATATTTTCAGCCATATATATCAAATATATATCAAATTTGAAAGGTTTTGCTTAGTAGTTAATACTCGTTTAGATGTATAGTACATGACATAAGATTAAGATAGTACTTTCATTTTTTTCCTTTCTATCATGGAACTAACGGTCTAGTATGTTTTCCTGGTTGATTTCAGCAAGGTTACTGAATGATCTCCCTTTGCTTCTTTGACCACAATAAGCAAAGCAAATCAGTGTGTTCTTGCTGTTGTTTGCACCAACACAAATCAAGTCCATTTTAGCTTTGTGCTAAATTGGCTATCCCTAGTTGCATAGATTTTCTTCAGTGAAATTAATCACCACAATGCTCCATTATTAAAAATGTTCAGGTTCAGTGTTCATATGCCATAGCTCAGGAGCCCCCAACCGCTGGTCCACGGACTGGCACAGGTCTGCGGCCCTTTGCGAACCAGGCTGCACCAGTGGTGTGTGCGCACACAAAACCATCCCCTCTCCCCGCCGCCACTGCTAGTCCACAGTTGAAAAGATTGGGGACCGCTGCTATAGCTGACTTGGATATAAATGACGTACTCCAGTATGAGGATATAGTTTTAAAATTCAAGCGTTCTTAAAATCAATTTTTACTGTATTTGCTATTCCAGAGTTTAGGCATGATCAAACTGTATATTTAATTAAACATTTATCTCTTCAAAAAAAAACACTGCTAAATCTGTGAAAATAGAAAAAACATCAGAGCCCAATGAGTATACTTATACTTTTGAATAAGGCATCTACTGACAATTGTATTGCCCCAGGACTACTAGAGCAGGGGTCCCCAACCGCCAACCATTGACTCGCACCAGTCCGCGGTATGCCAGCAACTGGGCTGCACAAACAAGTGACGCCCCATCCATGGGATGCAGGTGGCATACAAAACCACACCCCCTCCGGTCCACGGAAAAACCTTTCTCCACGGAACCGGGCCCTGGGCCCCTGTACTAGAAGTTTATAATGAGACCCTTTAAAGTCTAGTTTTGCCTGCCTCCTTCAGTAAGCTTTACGTAAACCTAAAGGCTGATAGAGAACCTGCTAATTATGCAGGTTATTACCTGATGCTAAAGTAATGAAAGTGCCTCTGGCATGAACAATACAAACACGACATCTCTGCCATTCTTCCTGTGCTTTCCAGAGGCCAGAATACCATTTAAAAATGACAAACTTTTGACAGAATAAGGTTACTCACTACTTTGTTAAAGGTGCAAAGAATGACAATTAAGATGTAAAGTATTCAAAAGTCTCAATGTTTTACAAACAAATATTTAATAAAACATAAAAGCATAATCTTTAAATGAATTGACACTATACAGGGTTGTGAAAGAAAAAGGTGCCGTAGAATTCATTTACACCTCATGGCTTTTTCCTTCTCAGTTCATCTTGTTGAGAAAAAAGAATGAGAAACATTTCAGCAACACTGCAAAGCAGCATGATACTCATATCTACTCTATGTTCGTATGTAGTCTATTAAGTTAAAAGCAAGGTTTAAAACTAGCACGTTCTTTGGTAGGAACAGAGTATTTGCTAATGAAATTAAGAGTGTCTGAACAACATCTCTAAAAATTCCCCCGAGTCCCTGCTACAAAAGTGTTTTTTTACAAAAGTGTGCTCATTTCTGCTCGTCCCTCCTTTCAGGGCCTTCTTCCACTAAGATCACCATAACAAGATGTCCCAGGCAGTAACTCCATCTCACCTGTGGATATGCAATAACTGGCTCATGCCGTATTTTCCTCCTCAATTGGGCTCTGCAGCCATGGGGGATAGCTACCCCCCTTACTGGGCACCTCCTTTGGGTTGTGAAGGAAGGAAGAGTCTGAAGAGTCATGTTCTAGGAGTGGCCAGGACAAAACATTTGTATTAACTGATGTATCCACAAGGGGCTCTGGATCATGGGGGGCAGCTGTCACATTCTCCTGATCCAAAGCGCTCTGAGGAAGTTCACCCAGCTCAACAATGTGAGACTCCGGAAGAACGCTGTATGCTTCCTTTCCTGGGCTGCTGGTATCGTGGCCAGAGTCTCCTTCGGGGATGAAGGGAATGCTGTTACTGCGCATCTGCTGACTGGCAGGCGGGGTACACATGCAGTCAATGGCCTCCATGTCCTGACAAAGGCAGCTGTAGGTGGTTGATGGTTCTGAAACACAGCTGTTCTTGCGCTTCAGCAGAGAGAGACGGCGTCCAAAACCTCCTGAGGTAGGAGCGGTAGAGAGCAGTCGGTTCAAGAGGTGGGTAGGCACATGGCGGCTCTGTTCAAGGCCCTCAGCAATCTCCTCCAGAGGCTGGAACTGCATATCCTCTTTGGCCAGTCTGGAAAGCGAGGACAAGCAGTTGAAGGAATTTGTGCAACCATTTTGCACTATCCATAGATACTTCCCTTACTAGAAAGTAACAAGGCTTTGCCTCAAGTGGGAAATGCACAGTCACGATGCTTGTACAATTACAGTCTCACCAATGGGGAGCTTCATGCACACTGGGAAAATATTGTTGATCTATCCCAAATAAGGAAAAGCCCAAAGGTTCATTCCCTTGCGATCCCCCTTGTTCCTCTACCAGTTAAACATTTATTGTGATTAATTTTTGTGCTGCACAAAGAATAAAAAAATCCTTACGTCACATCAAAAGTGGAGCCTTGGAATGACGGCTGTTGCAGCAGAAAAACTGTAGCTGCCGTATAGGGGGCACGTGGGTTTGAGGCATCCCAATATCTATCCTTTTCCAGGAGAGGCAGATCCCCATACATTTCATCCACAGCCATCATGGAGACCTTCAGAAGAAAACCGAACGTGAGGAATCCCTTTTGCAGGCAGACAGTACTGGTGTTTGCCTGTCCGTTTGTCAATATGTATGTAGGATATGTATGTATTGGGGGAGGGAGGGATGAGAATCTCAGCTGTAGGGCATGGGACGGGTTTACAACTATTGGATCATGGAAAAAATCATCTTCACTGAACACTGCTTTGCCAATCCTTAGCATAAGAGGAGAGGTTGGGGGTTACCTGGAAGTTCCTGTCAATCAATAAATTGGTTTCGAAGTCATCATCATCCTCTCCAAAAGGGTTGATGAGTTGCTCAGCCACCTGCAGAGATCCACAATGAGGAAAGATTGCTCCTCTGACTGTCACTGTTTCTAACCTTGTATAGAGCCTCCCAATCTTCTGCCACTTAGACAAATAGATGGAGGAAGATAGCTAAATCTCTTAGCTGTTTTTACTCTGCCCCAAATCGGATTCCCTGGCCTAGCCCCGAACAATTCTTTACAGCAGCTTTCCAAGGTAAGGGATTCCAGTCATTCCCTCCTAAGATTACCATTAATTATATTGGCTCTCAATACAGTAGTTAATAGTGAAAGGACTGGTTGGGAACCACAGTAGTTGGAGATAATGAGAACTGTTGTTCCAGAAGAGCTTTTTCCAAAAGGCAACTGGACTTTGTTTTTTTGTTTTTTTCTTTCGCTTTTCATCCAAGAAGCATCCAAGAATTGAAGAAGCTTCTTGGATGAGAAGCGAAATGTTTTCCAAGAAAAATAATCAAGAATGTCCAATTGCCTTTTAGAAAAAGCATCTTTCGGATCACCATAACCTGGATAATTGAGAATCTCCATAGACAAGAACTTCTCCTGTTCAACGCATCAGGGCAAGATCTGCTTGAGGAAAGCAATGTAGGAAATGCCCCAGCAACCACTGCAAATTAACCAGCTCCATTGTGTCCTACCTTGAGCCATCCAAAGTAGAAGAAAAACTGAAGCAGGGTGAAAACAGGAATCCAGAGGTCTAGGTCATGTCCTTCATAACCTTGGGTTGGATCAAGGAACTGCCTTCCAATTAGACAAGAAAAGAAGAAGCTGTATACAGCAATGGTAACCACCTACCAGAGCAAAGAGAAAAGGAAAATGAAAAGGTGGAGAGCTTCTTTGCTTAGATTTTTTTTTATTACAATAATTACTTAGGATGTAATTTGGAGTACAGCTTAATCCTTGCTTAACCATCTTTCATTCAGAGAATTAGGATTGCTAAGAAATAGAACATACTTTAGTCTCTTTTTAGATCAATGTTAATATAAGAAATTATGATTCTAATTTTCAGATTATACATTTAATTCCATGATAATTTAAAAAGCCTAACATAATTTACCATTCCCTATTTAGTTACCAGTGGAAATTAGGTCTATATCTCATGTAACACTGAAAACAGAACAGTAAAGGTTTTTCCCACTTGTTATTCACCAATAATGTATCCAGAAAGGCACTGATAACTAATTTAAGTATCATTAATTACTTTTATATCATCCTGAGTACATTTCTTAAGGCAAGGATTCCAAATAAACAGTTAAAGTATGGCTATTCTAGAGCAAGCTAAATATCCTGGATTACTAGGGTGTAAAGGACAGCCTTGTAACTCAGTAGATAAGACGTTGCTGGATGTAATTAACCAGTAGGCAGACCAAAATTAAGTGTCCCGATAAACATACCAGAGAGAATTGTCAGCCCTAAGGAAACTTCAGCTCTGGTAGAGTTATTGTGCACCCAAGTACACTGGCGGACAGTATATATTATCCATAGAATTCATGACCCACTTGTTGTTTCACATCTTAAAGTATATGAGTTTTAAAGTGTTCTAAATCTACCAACTCTGCTTTAGCTGTGCTTTCGTGGCTTGCTGGTTTTAGACTTTGTACACTATCTTTCAAGGCAAAAGCTTACTAAGGCAGTTACTAAGACAGTTACTAAGAGCCTTGGTGGTGCAGTGGTTAGAGTGTTGTACTGTAGGCCACTTCTGCTGACTATCGGCTGCCTGCAATTTGGCAGTTCAAATCCGACCAGGCTCAAGGTTGACTCAGCCTTTCATCCTTCTGAGGTGGGTAAAATGAGGACCCAAATTGTTGGGGGCAATATGCTGACTCTGTAAAACCGCCTAGAGAGGGCTGTCAAGTGGTATATAAGTCTAAGTGCTAATGCTATTGCTATTGCTACATCAAATAAATAAAATAAAATAAAAATATACTACATTAGATATGTAATCATTGTGTCAATAATCCACAATTCAAAATTGACTGAATTTAAAGGGTTCAATATTTAAAATAACAGCAGCATACTAATTATGCTTAAAATAATGGCAATGATTTTGGCTACCCAAGAATAAGCTATTTGAACTAATAAAATCAAGGCCAGAACTGAAAAAAACAGTGGATCAGATACTCAGCTCATACAAGATCACACAAACTGATTATAAATACAGCATAATATATTCATGAAAATGATTAATGGAGCTTCTATAAAAATTACCATGTACCAATAATGAAAAATTGGTGGGAGCATAGAGTTGAAATAGTAATAAAAATGGGCAGGTTAAAATATTGTGGGATTTCCACATTCAGAGTCTCAGCTCATAACACACCAGATATAACTATGGTTGAAAAGAAGAAAAGAATGTGTGGATAAAAATGTTCAAACATTGCGGTATCTTATAGCTAAATTCTTTTGTGCACTGTTGTCAATTTGACATTCTCCAATCCTATATCCATGATATAGTTTTTCCTATCCTAGTTATCACAGTTGTACGTCACTCTGTCTGTTGAGGTCATTTTTGTGATTTTGTACTGTAAGATATTAGCCAATCATTTTAACTTGGTGTCATTTGCAAACTTTACAAGCATCCTTTCCATCCTATTCTTCAGATCACGTTTTTAAATAGAACTGAGCTGATGATAGAGCTCTAGGGCTGCCACTTAATGCTTCCCTTCAGAATGATACAGAATCATTTACAAACGCTATTTGGTATAGCTGTCAGTCAGTTAAACCTCAATGCTATGTACAAAATCTATTTGTGTGGAACAATTCTATAGAAATTCCATCTTTATTGTTCATTAAGCTGATAGTAAGCTTTGATAGTATATATTGCTGAAGATAGTCTGATGCTGTTTTCCCAGATATAGACCATAACTCCCAGAATTCCCAACCGATGATCATATATATTGGGAATTCTCAACATTCTGGTCCCAATATATCATGAGAGCATTAGGAAAGAGGGAGTAAAAGATAAGCTTAATTATTTTTCTGCCATCTATTGATTTTCTCATAAAAATCCAACCTCTTGCATTTGCTGTATAAGAATGTTCTTTCCAACTGTTCTCTGAAACCTGGACAAATAACTTTGCACCCACACTTTGCCTACGGTACAGATGTGTGATAGTTCAGAGAGCCACAAAACAGAATTGCTAGATGTAAGAAATGATAAGGACCCGGATTGTGGGGGCAATATTCTGAGGTATATTGGATTAATATACTGATGTAAGAGTATTGCTTATAAGCT
>JANHFL010006796.1:402231-416774 GCA_032468155.1 Oxyrhabdium leporinum | reverse complement strand
ATAAGCTGTAAACCGCCCCGAGTCTTCGGAATGGGGCGGTATATAAATGTAAAAATAAATAAATAAAAATAAATAAACCTTCCAATCACCAATTTTCTGTTAAGTCTGGTCATAATCCTTTAATCTGCCCTAAACAAGAGACAAAGAACACACTAACCAGAAAAACCAACAATAGGATATGCTTAAACATTCACCAGTAAAATAACATTTGTGTACTCAGAGCCTGGCAGCTTACCTGAGTGTATACTAATGGTACACTGATCCAGTCAAAGTGGTAAAGCATGCTGCAGTTGCCACGAAAGTGATTCAGTTCCTGGAGAGAGAATGCAAGCATCACTGCTTGTGTGAGGCATGAGATCTTTCTACAATTACATATGGCTTTCCACAATGCCTTCAGGTATATGAATAGCTTTACTCAAATCAATCAGTGAAAGTAAAGTGACTTGTTCTGGATTGAGGCAGAGAAACGTGTTTCTGCTGATTCTCCTGGACTTCTCAGTGACTTCTGATAGAATTGGCCATATATAGTATCTTCCAACTTGGACATTTGGTGCTTCAGTAGTTGCATCACCTACAGTGGTGTGGGTTGCAACTGGTTTCACAACCGGTTCAGTGAGTGCATGCTTTGTGCGCTTGATCACCCGTGCTCACCCACACTTTGTGTGCGTGCATACCTAACGCATGCTTTGTGCGCATGCGCAGCATTAAAAGACCAGCTTGAAAACTTACCTTCTATGGTACTTCTGGTAAGTAACACAGCTGAGGCACGGCAATCCGCTGTGCCGTGCGAATCAGCTGAGCAGATATAGGAGGACAGGAAAGGGCGGGGGGGGGGCAGCTGATCATCGGAGATACTGGTTCAATTGAACCTGTCCAAACTGGCTGAATGCCACCTCTGATCACCTAGCTCTGGAAAGTAGTGTTAAGGTACTGTTCAGTATTCTCATGGTAGTTACATTGTAGATGTTGGGAAATTGCCAGGGAGGGCCTAGCTTTGAGTCCTTAGTCAAATGCTTATTTAGATATTTATATGGATATAGGAGAATTATATCCATAGCACCATCACAATCCAATAAGGAAGATGTAATAAGATTAAGTCTTAGAGGAGTAATTTTAATAACTCCATAATTTCTGCTGATTAGCACATTGTTTTCAAGGTTCTTACATAGTTACCATTTATAATCGATAGTTTTCCTAAATACTAAGATTATGTAGCCTTAAAATTTACAGTAAATAGCCTTCCTAGCTTTTGGTTTATTTAAAAACCTAATTGGAACCTGTATACAAAATTGAATATTTGTTCCACATGAGCCTTTATATTTTACTTTGGATATCACTCTCCCCATTTGAGACAAAACACATGATGGCTAGGATGAGAGGTGGTGATGATGGCTCAGTGATGGGTATTTATGCATCTCAAGGAAAAGCTCTCCCGACCCAGTTTTGCAACACTAAATCTATAGAACAGAAGCAGACAGCCTGGTGCTCTCTAGATGTTTTTGGACTACAATTCCTTGCTGTTGGACATCTTGAAGGGAACCGATGCGATCCTTCTAAAATGCCAGGTCTCTACTGTTATAGAAGAATTTTAAGCATTATGGATGGCTGAGAAAGTGCTCAGAAATGTTGGAACGTCAGAAACTAGAAGTTTCTGGGAAGTGGAAATAACTATTAAACTAGTTTAAGTTTATAATTCAAATGCTAGGATTCCCAATCTCACCTCCATGAGCAACTTGAGAGCACAGTTGTCACGTATGCGGCCTTCTTTACGTGCCTGTGCAGCTAAGTTGGTAAACCAAATGCAGGGGACCCAGTATCGATTGTAGGAAGAGTTGAGATTTTCAAATTTCTTGCGTTCCTCACGAGTCATGAATCCTTGAAGCAGATGCAAAGAAGGTGTTTATATACAATGCTACTCATGCAATTGGTGGAATTCATTAGGAGTCGCAATAGCACATTCTCATGCAGACTTTCATAGCCTAATGTATTCAGGATGTTGGTCTACAATATTATTGTCTCCATTGGCTCTACCGATTATGGTTACTGGCCATGTAGCCCAATATATCTGGATTGTACCAGACTAGGTAAAGCTGGAAACAGTGCGCTACAATGGCATTTACAGGCAGCACCTTCCAAATTAAAGGATGTCCTAAATAGTGCTTACTTTGACTTTCTACATTCTTTTTTAGAATGTTCCCATGTAATCACTTCAAAAGTCAACAAGAAGATGGGCTTCTATGCTACACTTACCTGCTTCCACCACATGGTCCATGGTGGGAAAGCGCTTGAACACAGCAATGCTGACTGAGCGCAAGATCAAGACTGCTGACAGACTGCAATAGCGCATGAGTGTCCGTCGATAAAGCCGGCCCTTCTCATCTACACCATGGACGTTTCCAGAGATGGCACACATCAAGCGATCTGGCATTGGCATGCTGGTGTACTGGCTCCACCAGCGGTTTACTACCAATGTTACATAGAAGCCTGAGTGAATCCAAGAGAGAGAAAGTTATTTATTCATTTATTAAAACTATATGCTACCTTTCTTCCCAAATTACATTAGAATGTGACTTCCACAATCCAAATCTCAATGGAGGTAGGATTATTTTGTTATAAAACCCAAAACAGGTCCTGAAAGCCAAAACTCAGCCATGAAAACATGTAAACAACAAATTATAACAAATGTGTTATAACAAAATATGTGAAGTGTTTTTATTCAGTTTTTTAATCGCTGCATTTTATTTGTATTCCACATTGCTTATTTCTCTTTTCAATAGTCAGTTCAGCATTTCATGCCCACTTACCATTCTTAGCTTTTACTTCCAGATCCCACCCTTTTAAAAGTTTTTACTTGTAATTCTTTTTATTCCTTTTACTCATTAGGAATTCACTTCTTATACGGTAATTCCATAAGAAACAGCATTCTGCAATAAAGGTCATTGCTAATTTCTCTGATGCTCTGTGTTTTTCTCTGAAAATTGAGCAAAGGCCAAGATTTTGGAATTAAGGAAATTCCAATATCTTGGCTTTGAGGTTTTACTTTTTTCTTTTAGAAACAATTTACAACTGGTAATTTGCTTAGTAATTTGCTTAATCTGTGCCATTCCCTTCGCGGAATCGGGAAATGAAGGAGGGAGGTTCATATTTGAGCCGAAAACAAGAGAGGAGATTCATATGTTAAAAAAAATATATCACTGCATTTTGCCCATTATCCTTGAGGGCAGATGAGGAGTAGGGAAAGGGTTGGAATGGAAATAGCAAGGGTTGGGAAATCAAGCATCTCACCCAAAACAAAGGAGATAGGGATGAGATTGGCATACTTGTTGCAATAAATGACCACCTTTTCGAAGATCCGTTTCTGATCTTCTTTTAAGACATACCTAGAAACAGAAAGAAAAAAAGCAAGATTAAACAAAATTATTATTTGGCAGTGGCTGACTTCCATGGGCTTGGGTTGAAAATTGGGATAATTGAAGGAACCATGCATCTACCATAATATGTCATGAGAGACTGCTTTCACACATTAATTATCTACATTTGGCTTATTCAGATTTTAACCTCGACACAGCTCAACCAGGAAGAGAAATACAGACATATTCACCCAGTGTCCCAAATAGGAGAAAGTGAAATCTCTTTTGCTTAAATAGGCTATAACCGACACAAGCAATTTCATGAACCAGGTTAATTACACTGTTGTTGAAAAGGGGCAACACCTTATTTACATGTAGCCTCATCACTTATTTTATGTTACAACTGGGCCAGCAACTGAGCCAAGGTTATATAGCAAAGTTATACAAGAATTATTTTAACAATATACATCCTCGTGCCAAAATACACTTTCCGGAAGGAACAATGTCCTTGGAAGTGAAGTGAAGTGAGGGGTTGGATTGGGTTGGGTTTGGTATGGTATGGTATACAGGTGGTCCTTGACTTACAACAATTCATTTAGTGACAGTTTGAAATTACAACAGCACTGAAAAAGGTGACTTAGGACCGTTTTTCACACTTACAACTATTGCAGCATCCCCATCATGTGATCGAAATTCGGATGCTTGGTAACTGGTTCATATTTATGACGGTTGCAGTGTCCGGGGGCCCTGTGAACCCCTTTTGTGGATCCCCTTTTGTGGACAAGAAAAGTCCATGGGGAAGCCAGATTCACTTAACAACCAGGTTATTAACAACTGTGGCAAGAAACATCGTAAAATGGGGCAAAACTCATTTAACAAATGTCTTACTTATCAACATAAATTTTGGGCTCAACTATAGCCGTGAGTTAAGAACCACCTGTAGTAATTCTTCAAATTAGAAAAGGAATTTCATAAAACCTGAACGTGCAGGTGGAATATTAATGACAGCCCAAATTTCTTGGGCTGTTCTGAGAAAACAAGTAGGAAAGGATGTCTACTGATATCCTGATTTACCGATACGTAAGGCTTAGTCCCAAATAGGAAACCGAGAAGACAAGGAACTCCTTGTACAGCAGCTTATAGATGCTTCCACGCCACAGGCTCAGCAGCTTGTAGAAGCCCCCAAAGCGGGCATTGGCCACCCGAGCTGTATATGTAACAGTCATGTTAGGCAGAAAGAGGTTCGGTGCACCTGCAACTGAAGGAGACAACAGAATTAGATCTTAGAACATGCAAACTTCTCATGCAGATCACTTCTCTGTTTCTCACAACAGGACTTACAGCGAAGAAGAAAACCTTAGGTTCTTTGAGAGCCTTTCATTCCTTTTGGACAGAGCAGCAGCCTTACCTTTGGGAACTTAAGTTGCCTTCCCCACCCTGATATCCTCCAGATTGGTTCCTTTTGCCTCCACACTTTCCCACGGCAAGGAGAAAACCCTGCGGGGAATTCCTTGCAAGTCCTACTGAAAAACTCTGAGAATACTCTGGTGAGATTACTCCCTTGATTTTCAAGTGGGTGTGTTTGTAAAAGAGCTTTTCTTGCCTCAGCTCCTGTCAAAAGTGTTTTTCCTTTGGAAAAAGTGATAGTTATGAACAGGGAGTAACATCACTGAGGAGGAGTTATTGCAACATCCAAACTGCTAATTGTCATGGAAGGAATAATACTTTTTACAATGGGGAGATTTAAAAAAAGCACCTTCCTTTTACAAAACTGCTGATTTTAACTGGGTAGGAGAGTCAGACCCTCAAGCCATTTTTCCATGGTAATTCAGCTATCAGCTAAAAAGAATAGCCCTGATTTGCATCTTCCTTTCTTCTTTTATGTTCTCTATAATGGCACAGAGACATCATTTCCCCCCTTGCAACCAAGAGTGTTCCTAGGGCAATACCTAGCAAATCAAAAGACAGGGAACAATTCTATTTTTTCCCCTTTTAAAATAAGACTAAACATTAAAAGTGGCAGGAAAAGACAAGATTGCAAGTGGAAGATAACATTATCTGGACACTGAAATGATAATGTAAAGTTGTACCAGCATTTGCAGAAGATTGTATAATACAGGGTACATAGAACACCTTAGGCTAAGATATGGTTGGGTACTTTATGGTTCAGGGTTAATTCAGTAAACTGCAGTTTGGATTAGTCCCTTGTGTGAGCACATCCTATGTCCTCTGGAACCAGAGTTATTTGTTATAACAGACAGACAAAAGCAGGAAAGGCTTTATGTTCATCTTAAATATTTTTTTAAAAAATATATATTAAAAATTTTATATTCAAAAAGCTACATTGTTGATCGAATTTTGCTGTGTGTAAAGTTGGTGTTAATAAGGTTACATGTTCAGGTGGGCATCGCTTAATAAGTACAATTCGGACAGGCAACACCATCGCTAACACATATAGTCACAGGCATGTCATCAGGCAAGGAGAAAGTTTTAAATAAAATTGAAGGTAGAATTGAGAGAGAAAGAAAGCAGCATTTCCTTTGCCAAATTAAATTACTCACTTCTAACATTGGTTCACATTTAGTATAAGGTACAATAATGTAAATAAACACCTGATGATAGCAGGTGGTACCTTTTGACCTACTAAAGAGTCTACAAAGAACAGCAGGCATATCAATCCCGCTCTACCAGTTTAATGCTGGAATGACCGCTGCTTTGAATTTAAACAATCCTCACTGAAATAGCTTAGAAGATTTCAACATCAGTCATTACTGTTAAAAGCAAGCACAGAATAACCAATAAAGTATTGTTAATTTTCTATGCATCAAATGTGGGTCTGTCGTTTTTTTTTAAAGTTCGCATGATTATTCTAAGCTTGATAGTTTTTTATGCCTTAGTTAAATAGCGCATATCTAGGCCTTATTAGGTGCAATTGTCAACAATATTATATTGCTGCATGACATGCTGCCTTCTCTTACATATTCTTTATTTTTTCTCTGTATCGAATGCTGCATGATGTGCTTCCCGAGGCAGAAGCGCATCTTATACCACCATGCATATTGTTGGTTCTATATATAAATCATACCATAAAAAGGATGTTGAGACTCTGGAAAAAGTGCAGAGAAGAACAGCAAAGATGAATTAGGGGGCTGGAGGTGATATCATATGAAGAACAGTTGCAGGAATTGTCTAGTTTAATGAAAAGAAGGACTAGGGGTGACATAATAGCAGTGTTCCAAAATTTGAGGGGCTGACACAAAGAAGACAGGATCAACCTATTTTCAAAAGCACCCACCAGATGGCAAGACAAAAAAAATGTATAGAAACTAATTAAGGAAAGAAGCAACCTAGAACTAAGGAGAAATTTAACAGTGAGAACAATTAACCCGTGCAATGGCTTGCCTTCAGACATCGTGGGTGCTCCATCCCTGGAGGTTTTTAAGAAGAGACTGCACAGCCACTTGTCTGAAATGGTATAGGGTCTCTTGCTTGAGCAGGGGCTTGGACTAGAAGGTCAGACTAGAAGATGTCCAAGTTCCCGCCAACTCTGTTATTCTGTTATAAACTTAATTCTGGAAAAATAGCTGTGTGCCCATTTGAATATGATATTGCTTTATTTATGGTAATTTGGAATCAAATGATGCTATGAGGGATTGCTTTCTGCACTGTCTTTGTGTTGGATTAGGTTGTCTTATTTATTTCATTTTAAAATAATCCTTCCTTTACCTATGGTGATTGATTGCCTCTTTGCCCCCTTTTTCTTCCTAACCATCCTATGAAGTAGGCAAGTTAAGCTGAGAAACAATAACTGATCCAATGACCATCACTTCTTGAATCTGGTTCCACATCTCTACAATGCTAAGCTTGGCCCTCCCACAACTGAACAGCATTATCTCTCTACAGGTGTTGTTTGCCCAGCAAACAACATTCCTATTGGCATCCTTCCTGTGTGCAAGAGAACAATGGGCAGCCGTTCCCAGCAGAAAATTTTTGGATAATGGATGTGACAGTAAGTACAGTATTCAAATACAGTCATTTTAACAAGTATTGTAATCAAATCACAATCAAATAAAGTTCCTATGATGGAAAAATATGCAGTTTTCCCACAATTAGTACATAAATATTCAAAAGAATCAAAAGCAGTCATTTGCAGGTTATAGGCTATATAGTATATACAATAGCAAGGAGAGATGTAAAACAAAACCTGCAAGGATTCCCACAAAACTCCTTTGTTGGACTGGGATAACCTTGCCAACACCTCAGCTTTTTGTTTAAAGCAGTTTGGTTTACAGATGGTAGATCAAAGTGCTAGATACCTAGTACGCAACTTTGTACTGATTGCTCCTTCCAAGCCCAGCCAAACTCCAAGACAGTTGTAGGAGGAAAAACAGGATATAGGATTGCAGTATATGCTACGTTATGATCCTCAAGGAAATGCAGGCTATCAATCTAACAAAAGATCTTCCATCATACTACAGCAATTCATTTTTATTGGTAGTTCTACATTTGGCAAAATATGTAGATTCATCAGATTTTCTCTTGCAACCTTGCGACACAGCTGTAGCCCTTTCCTTTTTTATCTTGAGCTAATTAGTTGCTCCTTCAAGCCAATAGAGCAAGCCCTTGAACTCTTTTAAAAGAGACCACTGACTATACTTTGAAGGGGTCTGATTTAATTGTTCACATGTACACCCTTACCTTGTCCAGACCTAGCAATGCTTCTCTCATCTGGTATATTCTTTTCAGAGATTTCCCCTTCCCACTTGTTATTCCAAAAAGAATTGAGAAATCAGATGCCTTCCCCTAAGGGGACAACAATCAAACTTTCTTGGATTAACAGTGGAAGGTAAAGCCTTTGAAGGAGGGCAACTTCCCAGACTATCTAAATGAGTTCTTCATTAATGAGTAAATGCTGAGCCAATTTTTTTTCCCTTAGCTAAAGTCTGGCTGTCGTACAACTGACCACTGACTGAGATTCAACCCATAAACAAATACCAAAAGAGACCCTGAGCGTTCTTCCTTCCTTTCCCCAGGAGCAGTTGGGGGATGGAAGAAAGGAAAATACGAATGAGAGAAGACTGATCTTTAAACCAAAACATTGCTCTTAGGTGAGATGAGTTGTAATATCTTGCAAATGGAGATGATGCAATAGCATCTTGGTTAGCAAGTTTGGTCTGCATGCAACTATGCTAGCACCTATACGGTACTTGCAGAAAGTACTTTCTCAGAGTCAGAAAGGCTAAGTGATTCTAATGTCTGCAATTGAACTGATCACCCTAGGCACAGGTAACTTTTCTTCATGCTGCATCAATTAATGGGAGAACTCAGCAAATGGAAACATTTCATGTCTTTAAGATTTATATTGTCTAAAACCTTACATGAAATCACCAAGTTTATCCTGGTTGTTGATAGACCAAAGGATATAGCATAATCTTTACTAAGTCTCAATAATGTAGTTCTCCCCTTGGAAAATGGCCTCAAGAGAAACATTCAACACAGTTTCTACCAATTCAGGGAATAAATACTGTCATTAGCCTACCATAGCAAATGCAGCACCAGACTCTGAAGGTGACATTAAAGGACTGCAAAAATAATTTTAGAATGAGCTTAAGTATATTGTCATGCTAGATATGTATAGATTAGACCAGCAGTCACCAATGGTGGGTCCAGGAACCACTGGTGGGCCACAAGAAAATTTTGTTGGTCTGCAGAAAATTATTTGCATTTTTTTACATTGCATTAAATACTATTTATCTTTTTAAAAAAATCATATTAGTGGTCCATGGGATTTAAAATTATGAATTTAGTGGTCCCTGAATTCCTGAAAGGTTGGTGACTCCTGGATTAGACTACAAATAGTCTGCTTTTATTCATACTTATTGTTCATCAATTAAATACACAACATATAATACAGTACATTGCTTAAAGCATACCTTCTTTTTAGAATGGGTATCAATATTTAATTAATACATTTCCTATAATATTCAAAATTTCAGGGTCTCAGACTGGGCTGAAGCAGTGTTCTTCTTTCTTGGCAAGCATGATGCCTGAGAGATACTGGGAGCTGACTTCTATCCCTCTTCAAGTTGCTAAGGTTGAAAAACACTAAACTAGAGAAATGTAACAACTCCAAGCTAATTGACTATAAAGAAGAGACAGGATTTTCCTCCAGATTTCAGCCCAAAATTCAATACTGGAATAAATATTAATGCATCCAAGGAGAAATCTTTCTAAGTTTATCACTCTGATCCTATACTGATGAAGGAGGAGAAGGCAAGCATTTAAACCTTACCGCCTCCAATCCTAAACCACATGCAGGCCTTAACTAGAAACATCTGTAAGTACATTTTATTAATTACCTCAGAATGCAATAGCTTTTAAAGAAGCCATAAGCTTGTAACAACATTCACAGGATTCAAAATTTTACAAAGCAAGGAAAAAGAACCAGCTCCTTGAAGGAACAGGGAACCCTAAACAAACTATTTTAACACTAACCTGTGCAAAATATTTTTTGCTGTCTTGCAGTTGCCTTCAATCAGGATACCTGCAGGAGCAGACTGGTTTGCAAAGTTCTCTGACAATGGTTTTCAGATCCAAACTTCACTAGGGATGCAAGTGCTAGAGATAAGGTGCCAAAAAAGGGAACAGCTCAGGCAGCCCCTACAGGTTTTAAAATACTTACATATCTAAGCCTTTGAAATCTGAACTGACCTTTTACAACCCACCCACAGGTAAACTCTTTCATTGCTGGGCATCTGAATCTGGATTGAGAGGGGAGAGGTAAGCAATTGAACTGAAAGCCTGCAAGAATTGTTGCAGGCACAAAAAGGCAGGTTATTTTTGAGTCAGTTTTAAGAGAAAGGGGGGAAGAAGAACTGCAGAATGATGGAAGCTTGAACAAGAGAAAAGAGACAGTTCTTAGGAAACAATATGGGTATTATAATATGTAACATGGAATATTTGATGCATTTAAACCAATGTAAAAATACAGACCTGAACAGCAAAAAAATGCATGGTAGTACAGCATACCAAGCAGTATACAGTAAAACCAAGCAAGCTATAAAGAATATCCATTTGTCAAAATCTCAGTATGACACACACAAAAATACCATAACACAAACACTTCAAAGGTAAAAGCCAAGTCCCAAGAAAGGGAATTCCAGAACTAGCACTGCTACTTAAGAAGTATCAGTTGCAACTTTAAAGACAGCTACAGGATGGGTAAATTTATAAGATGAAAGACCAACTCTTAAATATCCTGAACTTATCCCCAGTGCACGCAATTTCTCACACTCTGCTCAGAAATAAATGTTATGGTAGTCTGAAAATTATCTGGGAAAAAGTTTAACTGGAGGAAGGAAAACTTGACATGACCTTGAATCCTTACCATTGAGCTTTCTAACCTCAGAGGTTACAGTATTTTAAATAGATTTTCTGCATTGATGATTTAGCTTGGAATGATCTGCATATGGAAGTTGGATCTTTATATACAATCTCAGGCTGTTCTAAAACCAGCCAATAATAGGCTTGTGAAGGAATTTATAATCCTTTTTTTCTGCTTGAAACCTGATGGAAATATTCTCCCCTTTGGGCCTTTTTCTCTTTCAGTGTTTAATGTCAATACCTTCAGGGTTTGGTTTGTAGAACAAAGATGAACCAAGCAAACAGCTATATTGCCGTGGAAACTATGACAGAAAAATAAAGAGGAGAGGCAAAAGAATTATTTTCTCACAAGCATATTTAAGTGCTTGCATTTACATGTATAAAAGTATAACACGCCCATCTCTTTTGCATTTTTTTTCATCTTTAGGGATAGGACTTAGATATTGAGTAGGAAGACAGAAATTGTCATCCCTGTGTTCTCTCAAAACATTTCTAGTTATATATCTGTAAGCCAGATGTAATGATTCTGCTGATGTGTTATCTCGTTGATTGAAATTGCTATATGAATCATATTTCTTATATCTGACTGGCTGGCTTTGCCCTTTCTACCTGATACTATTAAATAACTCATTAGAGGTTGTTGAGTTTATTTACTAGATTCACATCAAGCTTTTCTTCCAGGAAAAACACTGATAGAAGAATCTTCCTGATCTGACACTTCCTTAATTTCATCCTCACAACATATCTATGAAATAGGCGAGGCTGAGAGTCAGTGACGAAGTCAGCAAGTCAGTTTTCATGGCTGAGAGTAGACTTGAGCCTGGTTCTCCCAAGTCCTAGTCTTACCCTAATCACCATAGCATACTGGCTCCTTTAGGTAGTCCTTTGGAGAAGCAGATTGCCATACGGACATATAGTTTGTGACTGATAGAAGAATGCAAACACCACAGTGTCTCCTAGCTTTGTTTCTTGGAGGGCATGCCAATTATAGACTATTAACCCTTTAAAAAGATTATTAGAGTCTAGAGCCTATCAGAATGAGACTGTTCTCAGTCTTTTATAGCAAAATAGATAGCATTTTATTCAACCAAAAAGCATTACTCATAGAATTTGCATAATATATTAGGCTAAACTACAATGCAGTATGTCATTCAATATATTGTGCAAGCCCAACCAGTATGGCTTCTTCAGTATATTGTGAGAACCAGGCAATTGGGTTAATTCAAAAAAACATCTTTCTGTTAAATATAAGTTTAAAGCTGTAAGACTGCTTGTTTTTAATTAGCTGACAAGCTAATCCAACTACATTTTCTTGGCTTGCTACAGAATTTTTTTAATCATCCCCAAATTCAGGGATCAATTTTAATGTAAATTAGTAACAAACACAACAGTAGAAGTACTTTAAGCTCTATGTAAGGAGTAAAAAGTAAAATCACATACTCAAATACATATTTTAAAAGTATCGTAAAGGTTTCCCCTGTCCAGTCGTGTCCGACTCTAGGGTCAAGCTAACAATTAAAATGTTAATCTCCCAACCATTAGCCTTAAATCACAATTCATTCTATGTTATAAATGTGGAACTGAGTTTTAAAAGAAACCATTTCTAAACTCTGTAACTGAGGTAGAAGTTGTGTTATATATCCCAAATAAAGCCTTTTTGGTCAAGTATCAATTACATGATATATATTTTTTCTAGAAATGACACAAACTCTCTACTTACAGCTACTGTTTTGCTCTAGAAGGCTTTTTTCCCAGTGATGCCCACTAGATACATCAGACTTCAGGATTCTACTGCCTGAGAGTTAGAGAAGTCAAAGGCCAACACATCTGTTATAGAATTGATCTGAATAAACCAATGGACAGGGGGAAAATAGCATTCTCTACCCAGCAATGAGACAATAAGGAGAAGCAAGCCCTGCTTTGCCAGCCATTCACAGTCTATGGTCTAATCCGTGCCCAACGCCCATTACAAACCTTACAGAAATTTCCAGAGATTCATCACCTGCATTCAACAGTTCCTGTATTCAATGTGGTATGGGAAGCTTAGCTGGTTGTAAAATAAACTGGGCAGGTACCTGCTAAAGCCCAACCCTTTTTAAGGTACGTAAGGAATATGCAATATGTTCTGTGATTATGATAGTCCATCACATTATTTATTGCAAAGAAATTCTTTCTCAGAGCAAGATAGAATCTTGAGTGAAGCCACCTAATAAAAAAATAGTGGTTGAATAAAATTTACAAGTTGGGAAAGGAGATGAGTAACTTCCAAGTAGGTAATCCAGACAATTTATTTTTCTTATCTAGTGTATCACTGATAATATCTAGACTATAATTGATTTAACTAGTTTAAGGGAAATTAGACTGCAGTGCTTAGCATTTTACCTAGCGTATACAGGCCTTACCAGTAAAAATAGAGCACTGTTCATCAGGATTGTGCCAAATTCTAAGATTGACTCTGGACCGGAGCAATCTCTAGATGTCTGTTAGGAGAGCTGAAACAAATAATTTGATTTATTGGAACTTCAATAAAGCTACTATTTTATTTTGACTTACTGTGATTCTGCAGACCTAATCATAGTCCATTTTTCCATTGGCAGGAACATTTGCTTCATCCATCCTTCCACATACTGGAGTCTTTCTCCAAACACAAGTTTGGCTGGGTGCATTGTTGTTAACTTCTCTCTTTCTTCCCAACTGCTGCAGCGATATGCAAACATGGCCACAGTGATTAAGAAAAGTACCTGATTGCAAATTGCCAAATGTTTGAATCATTGCATCTTTCCAAATCAGGGACTTACAAATGCAACAAAGAAAATCTTTCTGAGATTTTGCATACATTTTTTATACTCCACTGTCTCCTCTACAGTTATAGATTACTATCATAGCAACTAAATGAATGCTTTTTGTAAACTATTAAACATTAATGTACAGGTAATCCTCGACTAACGACCACAATTGAGCTCAAAACTTTTGGTATTAAGTGAGACATTTGTTAAGTGAATTTTGCCCCATTTTACGATCTTTCTTGCCACAGTTGTTAAGTGAATCACTGCCGTTGCTAAGCTAGTAACAAGTTTTTAAGTGAATCTGGCTTTCCCATTGACTTTTCTTGTCAGAAGGTCGCAAAAGGTGATCATATGACCACAGGACATTGCAACGGTCATAAATGCAAGTCATTTGCCAAGCATCTGAATTTTGATCACATGACCTTGGAGAAGCTGCATTGGTCGTGTGAAAAATAGTCATAAGTCACTTTTTTCAGTGTCGTAACTTCGATGGTCACTAAATGAACTGTTGTAAGTCAAGGACTACCTATACTAAAAATGTGGAAGAAACAGCATGGTATTTCAGGTTTGTGCAATATTTGTGCAATATTTGTTCCACCCTCCTATTGGTTATATATATATTGTTTAGCACAATAGTAACTTTGAATACTCACTGAACGTGTAGTCATACCCTTTATGCATAACACAGGGATTTTCCTCAACAGGGATTTTCCTCCCCACTGTTTTTTCTCTCTCTCTCTCACACGCACATACACATAAATTAGTTTAAAATCCGCTCCTTAATGTCTTGAAGACATTAAGGAGCTGATTTTAAACTGCTTTATATGTGTGTGTGAAAAAACAGTGGTGAGGAAAATCCCTGTGTTATGCATAAAGGGTATGACTACACGTTCAGTGACTATTCAAAGTTACTACGGTATGGTACAAAGTTACTACGGTATTAGCCTAGTGGCGCAGTGGTTAGAGTGTTGAACTGCAGGCCACTTCTGCTGATTCAATCTAGCGGTTCAAATCCCACTAGGCT
>JANHFL010006796.1:369071-402131 GCA_032468155.1 Oxyrhabdium leporinum | reverse complement strand
GCTTATAAGCTGTAAACCGCCCCGAGTCTTCGGAATGGGGCGGTATATAAATGTAATAAATAAATAAATAAATAAATGGTGCTAAACAAGTGAGACTTACGACTAGCCCTTGAAGTTCCAGCCATCCCAGTACCCCCTTCCAGTCCTGTGATCATGATCAGGTTGCTTGGTAACTGCATTGCACTTATGACTATTACAGCCTCCCATGGTTATTGGACTGCCATTTGTGACCATCCCTGCCAGCTTCCCACAAGCAAAGTGAGTGGGAAAGCCACAAGAGGTTGCAAATCACTCGAGGCTTTTTTTGCACCTGCCACTCTGCAGACCTTAACATCTGCCCGTGGTGCCTTCCTGCCCACCTACTTCTCTGAGACTCTCACCTCTTCCTATATTACTGTCAAGTGAGGTCCTTGCTAAACCAGTCATGCGGTCCTGGGATTACAATGGAAACTGGGAGTGCTGGAACTGCTGCCAGTAAACAATGTGGTCATGTGACATCACATTTTAAGACTGCATTGCCCAGTGACAGAAATTCCAGTCCCAATTACCATTGTAATTGAGCTTTACTTGTATCAATGCATGACGGAATCCACTCTTAAATCTTATTTAATTTGTATTAAATCTGGGGGAGGCTTCACACATTGCAGCAAGCCATAATGTGGCTTATTTATCTTTGGCTTAACGTGGCATGAAAATAGTCACTTTGGCTATAAATCATAGTTTATGCTCATCACATCAAATTAACAAATTATGTTAAACTGTTATATGTTAACACTGACATGCTCTTCAAATGTTATAAAACTCTGGCTTATAAATCCTGGCTGTGCTAGGGTAGTGGCTAGATTTCTTTTCCTCTGTTGGGTGCATTCTAGATATTTTGGACAGGTAGGGATTCTGGAGCTTGTAGTCTGTTTGGATTGGGGAAGTTTGGTTACCAGCTCTAATCCATCTTTAACATTGGTTTTCATACAATGTCTGCCTTTGAGCCCAACAGCCTTGGCCTCTGCTTATGTAAGATTTTCTGCCCACTGTGCTGCAACAAACATTACTTGGATTCAGTGCCAGAACTTTCTGTTTCACAATATGATGTTATAATCTGCCCTTACTAGCTACACTTGAATCTTTTTGTGATTTGTACTTGTCTCAAAACTAAGCAACATCACAAAGTATCAACAATGAATATTTGTTTCTAGTTATATGCTTAGCATATGTGGAAATGTCCATGGGTGTGTATGTTTCTAAGGAGTGCTATTGTTGAATACAAAATATCCAGAACAGTAAAAAGCAGAGACAGATGACTGAACTAAAAGATTCTTTGATAATATCAAGTTCTCATGCCTAGTAATTTGTCCATGTCAGTAACTTACATTGTTTCAGAATCAGAATTAGTTAAAAGGCAAAATTATATTTACAAAATATTAATTTGATGTTATAATTTGCTTATTTTCTGAATGAATGTTGCTAATTTTTATTCTTCTGTTAAAATCGTATTTACATGTACAAATGCAGTTCATATACCCGGACCCTTATTGTAGTTGCTTCTTGCTTTGTATGTTATACTGAAATTTACATTCCATCCTGTACTTGGGTTCTTATCTATTATATTTTAGGTACCTGGACAGAATAATGGGAGAATAATTATGTTCTTGCAACCATGCATGAAGATACCCACCTTTATTCTTTTGCTTTAAAAGTATAAACTTAATAGAAATCTGCTGACAGTTAAATGTCTATGGAGATTCTCAGTCATCCAGGTCATGATTATCCCAGATACTTTTTCAAGAGACAACTGGACTTCTCGAGAGCTGAAGAAGCTTCTTGGATGAGAAGTGAGATGTCTTTAAGAAAAAAACAGAAAGTCCCGTTGCCTCTTGAAAAAGCAACTTTGGGATGCTGACAGTTAAGGGTGGCTGAAGCTCAGGGGGGAAGGGATGAGGCAAGAGATCTTCTATAAGGTTACAGACTTGAGACTATCCATTTGCTCTGCAGAATTATACTGTTGCAGAGAGAATGAATGAATGCAAGAATGGATGAATAGAGCTTGGGTTTGTTTGCATTTGGGATTACCTGACTCCAATGGATTCAGCGCTGAGTTTAGCTGACTCTGTGAGACCCCAGAGGCTCAGAATGGCTTTCAGCCCTTATGTTGAAATGCCCAGGCATACCACTCTCTACCAGCATACATCAAATCAGTATGGAAAATGTAGATTGTATACTACTGTCGTTCCAAATCTACTTTTTAAAAAAAACCAAACTATGCCTCTAATATGTCCTAGGAATGTTATGAAGCATGTTTTAAGTTCTAAAGTTTTTTCAAGCTCATAATCTAGTGTGTATTTTGTACAGCACAGGCACATTTTTGGTAGCAAACATGTATTTATAAGCAATTGACTGTAAACCTTCAGAAAGAAACAGGTAGGATTACGATAGTCATTCCCCTCAAGCAGTGACTCAGATTGGTGGCAGAGAAGCATTCCAGAATTAATGCCAAATGACCCTCTGGGAATGCATGGAAACTGCAACTTTGTATCTTTTACCCTTTTCACTTTCCTTCAAATCTTGCAAATCTTGCAAATAATGTTAAACATTCAATGGTGATTCTATTCTATTAAAGAAGACTTATAATTGAATGACCAAGGAAGCCCAGCACCACACAAGAGGGATTAGTTGCAATAACTGTTATATACTGGTATTTACATATGTCCCAAAGGTGCTATTTCAAGAGGCAACTGGACTTTCTGGTTTTTCTTTGAATACTTTTCGCGTCTCATCCAAGAAGCTTCTTCAGCTCTGAATATATCATTTTACATATAACATATTCTAATCTGTGCTCTAAACCTTTTCCATTCAGTTTAGGATGACTTCCATTTTATCTTAAAGTGAAAGTCTGTAGAAGTTTGAGCTGAGTTATTTTCCCACAGCAATGCAATGGACTTCACAGCTAAGGAAATATCTGTGCTAACATTTCCACTATCTGAGTCTAATATAATTGAGCTCAGCACAAGCAGGGACCCTGAAGGTGTCTTTAAGGGACACAGTTCCACCTTTTGGCAATTTTGAAGGTCCAGAAACCTACCCATATTATTCTACAAGGTGTTTCACCTGTACTATATAAAGGTAGTCCTTGACTTACAGCAGTTCGCTTAGTGACCATTCGAAGTTACAACGGTACTGAAAAAAGTAACTTACGGCCATTTTTCAGACTTATGACTGTTGCAGCATCCCCATGTTCATGTGATGTACATTCGGATGCTTGACATCTGACTCACATTTGTGATGGTTTGCAGTGTCCAAGGGGGGTCATGTGATCACCTTTTGCAACTTTCTGATAAGCAAAGTCAATGGGGAAACCAGATTCACTTAACCACCATGCTACTAACTTATCAACTGCAGTGATTCACTTAACAAAGGTGGCAAGAAAAAGTTGTAAAATGGGGCAAAGCTCACTTAAATTTCTCAGCAACATAAATGTTGGGCTCAATTGTGGTCGCAAGTCGAGGACTACCTGTGTTAAAAACAAAAACGTTCCTCTCAGTATGCATATCGAAAGCATTATTTATAGTTACGCTATTTGCAGTTCAGTGAAAGCTTCCATATAATCATCACATTGCATGAGAACATTTTGGAAGAGGCAGCTGCAGGATTAGGAGGACATGTTTGGACCACAAAAGCCAAAAACTTTCTCACACAAAAACACACCCACACCCCCCAACTTTGTTCTTATTAAACCTCTGGAGCTGCTGTAGCGTGCAGCTGCAGTCATGCCAGACTGGTTTCAGATGCTTGGCTGAGCGGCTGCTAATGAGTTCAGCGGCCTCTGGTTGAGGCAGACTGTTCCAGACATCGCCTGAGCACCACTTACATAACAGCGCAGCTGCTGCTGCCACCACCCCAGGCACCTGTCTGAGTCGAACAACAGACAAAGCAGCACTCACAGGATGCTGTTTCATAATCGCGTGGCTTGTATGCGAGTGGCAGTTCTGGGAGAAAAAGGCCTAAGCATGGAAGGGGAACAAGAAATGAAGCGGTAGCCGGACACTTAAACTACCCGTGAAGGGAGGGAAGTTTTCCTCTTGACAGGAAGCCTGAAAAACAACCCTTGAAACCTGTTCACCAAGCAAGAACAAAAAAATAAGCAGAGTTGGTTTAAGAAATGTGAGGGAATAGTAAATAAAAGCATTTGCCAAGGAATCAAATTCTCATTAAACACCTTTCTCCTCCCGATTATCTGCTTTTAAGATTCCCCTCTGTAAGTAGCGACATTTTTCAACATTAAAGGGGGGGGGGGGAATAAACCTTCCTCTGCATAGTTTCAAAATTTGCTAGATGCCATTCAGCAAATTTGAAGAGAATCCATCAGAATGGTATATCCAGTCTAGCTTAAGCTCTCATGGAGAAAAGATATATTTAATGATCTTACATTATGTCATTATGTGCTGGAGATAGAACAACAGGGTGTTTTTTTTTTAATCAGCCCAACAGTGTCCCTACAAAAAATTTATGAAGTGAAATTTTAGCATTGTTTGGAATGGGAATACAAATACTGTATGTAGCACTTCTCTTACTATGGAAAACCAATGTCATCTTCTAGCTCTCTCTGTCTTTTGGGATGTGTTTTGAAGTTTGCAAAATAAGTTGTAAGACCTGGGGCTTTTCAGCCACTCCTCTAATCAGATCATAAAAGCACAGCATTCAAGTAAAGGAAGAGCAGCATTGCACCTTCAAGCAAACTCCATCTGTAAACTTCAAAAAGACTAACCCTATTTTTAATGGCGGCCCACAGTCTGGGGTTCTCAGCCAATATTTTTCACTCCCATTCATCTAATCTCTCCTAAAAAAGCTAGAAAATGGTTGGTCAAACTTTTTGGCTCATTTGGAACAAGAATGATTAATCAGGATTGTTGATTCTCATTCACAATACTGTGATGAAAATAGGACGTGTCCGTTCAACAAAAAGGCTGCAGTACTGGTGTGGTCTTTCCAGAAAGCAAATGTCAAAGCTAAGAAAAATATTATCTAAAATCTCACTATAATGCAAAGAATATGGATCTAAGCCCCCCAATATCATACTAAATCACATTTGCCCCTTGAACCATAACATTCCATGGTCATGGAAATTAAGTGGGTAATGATGCTCAGAGCAATAAAGAATAAAGAAGTGACACTAAACAACGCACGTCCCACAAGTGGGTTAGGAATCGGCCAAGCAAGAGGTATTCCACAGAGGAGATTAATTTAAAAATCAAGGTGGTGTCAGCAACCATATAAGAGGCACACACAAAACAGGAATGAGTTTCAGCTGCATGGATGTGACCACCATGTTTTTTTTGCCTTCCCTGGAGACAGCCCTGCTGGCAAATCTCAGAGAGTTGTCTACAGTCACAGAAGTACTGAAAGATCTAATATCAGAGATCCTGGTATTTAGCTTCTAACTCTTCCTCCTGCTATATCAATAGGAAAATAGACTCAACTATTAATATTGTGTGGAGAAACTATCTTGACAGGTGCTCTAAAATTCCCACAGATTCAAAACAGAAAGCAGCAACGAAATACATAATAAAGAAGTAGTTGTGTTGCTTTAGATCAGTGTCATGTAGCTTTTTCTGAGCCATTAATTACATTTGAGCTTTAAGTGGGGTGTTGGACTCTACATTCCAAGACATATTAAAGAAAATAACTAACATGAGACTGGTGATAGATTTCATGATTTCTGATATCCATCACACTAAAAATTACAGAATTATTCACCCTGACACAACATAGCTTTTGTTAAAAGTACCAAACTTTACATCCAGCCAGGAATACCGTAACTAGTCACAACAACAAAAATTTTGATAAGCAAGTTATGGGCAGGGCATTCCAATTTTTTTCTTAATATGTTGAAATTCAAACAAAGGATCTGAAGGGCTGCGGTTTTAAAGAATCTTAGCTGCAACTAAACAAGTTGGCTGGCCTTTCATATATGTTTCAGGTGTCTTCACTATAAATTAGATCTAATTTTATTCTTTCTTGGTTAGAATGCACAGAATAAAAACCAATCAATAGCTATTTGATAACATTCTTAATGATTACTTAGGGATAAACAAATCAAAGTAATTCAGTCAGAATACTCCATAAGGAAAACCAACTGAATTAGCTTCACATTCTGATATTTTTTGTTGTTAAAACATTTAAAAGAACTTATTTTCTGATATAAGTGAATTTGTACTCTGTTTAAATACTCTGCTATAAGACGTCCCAGCTGCAATGACATATTTTGCTCTTAAGATATATTACTTTGTTAAATAAGGAAAAATACCATGGAAGTTTATCTAGGTATCAGTGGTGAGAGAAAACCTGTGAATCGTTTAGAACTATTCATGATCCTACATACTATGACTTACATTATGATCAGAGCTTCATCCAAAGAGATTTTTCTTAAACAATCATCATCCAAAACCTTTTAATGTTTCGTATCTTTATTCATTGAATTTAGATTCTTCAATAATCTGCTGAGACAGCTAGTGGTTAACAAAATAACACACTCAATATCAAAGTATTCACAGTAACCATAGTTTAAATTAGGAAAAAGTAACAACATCATTAAATAACAACCAACTACTGGCAAACACAACCTTAAAACCCATTAACAACATTCAAAATTAGATGCAACCCTCAGTGAACAAATGCTCTTTGGAGGAGCTTATTTTTTTTAGCACCAACTGAAATGAAAACAAAGAGAGAAGCAGGATCTCAATAGCTGAATTGTACTTGAAAGGTTAGATGCAAAGCCTGTATCAAAGATTTAACATGCTTTTGACCTCTAAATGGTGCTCTTTCTTGGACAGTGCTTTCCCATCAAGAGACACAGGGGCCAACAGAGAATCTCAATGCACAAACAGCTTCATCTTCCTTGAGTTCACCTTAGGTCTGTCTTGTCTCATCCAGACTCTTACAGCTTCCAGTAAACACAGCAAAGCCTCAACTGCATCTCTAGCACAACTTGGGTGTGTGTGTGCTATAAAGCTAAATCTCATCAGCATCATGAAGGTATCCTGCCCCAAACCGATGAGCTTTCCCAGCAGCTACATGTAAAATATTTGAGACAAGAAGACTGAATCCAGAAGAGTCCCAAAATGAACACCAGATTGACCTCTTTTCCCCTCTATAGAGCTGACTGGTTGCTATCTAAAGAACTAATGAAACCATTGAACACTGCTTCTAACCCTCAACCCTTGCAGATAGTCCAGAATACTATGTTTGATGATATCCACTGGAAGGTCTAAAAGGACCAGGAGGGGTATGCCTCCTCAACAGAAGACCTTACAAGGATAATCCATTAGAGTAACCAGTTGTCGCCTCTATCCCAAGCTCAGGTCTGAACTCTTGATGAAAATGCGTCCAGATAATCTGCTTCTTCATAGGAACAATGTAGTTGTCTTCTGATAATAATGTCACAATAACTTTATTCCAGAAGGGAAACAATATTATTGTCCAAAACAACTGGATTCACAGTGGGCTTCTTCATCCACAGAAGGCCCCCAGAACTTCTTTCAAGGTTGTAGCATCATACTCTCTCAAAGTGTGGTGCTTATGATTCCCCGGATTGCACTGAGCATACCTCCACCACCTCCACTAAAAGTACTAGGAAAGGCATGGATGAAGCCTGTGAAGAACAGAACTCATTCTAGAGAGCACCCTATTTCTATTTCACTGAGGTTCACTGATCAAAAGACATCTCTGGATGATATATGCAGATATTACCACAATCACATCCCTCTGCCCATGAAGTCATCTCTGGGAAATCTGAGTGATATGATCAGCAAAATCCTGGGCAAAGTGGTCACAATGGCAAGCGGATCTACATGTCATTCCTTTGCTAAAATGAAATTTCCCATTCTTATTAAGAAAGCTGGAAAATATCCTGCTAATTCAATGAAAAGAATTGAAGAAACTTTGACCCCCTTGTTCCCAGTGTAGGCCTGAATTTGGTTTGTACTCGTGCCTAGTCAGATTCATTTCAGACCAATGCTCCAGGGACCAATGCTCCACCTTCTCCTGGAGTCCCCAAGTAAAGGTGTCTTCCAAGATCAGCTAATAGAAAAAGACTGGTTGAGAGCAATTAAAGTGGCAAGGAAGCTTCTTACTGCTAGTGGCCAAACAGACAAGATAAAATTGCCCAGCAGATGACTGAGAGGCTGTGCAAGCATTTGCTAAAGTACATTTGGATCCACTAGACATCAGAGAGTATCTGAATGGGCTCTTTCATCTTAAAGACTTGGGTCGCAATCAATTGGACCAGGAAGTAATATGACTATGGAAAGGGCCGATATCCTCCATATGCCTTTCATGAAACTGCTCCAAGGGAAATATGAAGTCTAACGTGTGTATTCCTATGTGTGACAAACCTAAGACTGATCTACGGTCTTTAGGTAAGTCATGAATTCCTGAGCTCTTCTAGCCAACAGTGCATGTAGACTGAAACCTTCCAGCACAACTGGTGAGCAAAACCCAACACCAACCCAGACCCCAAGTCCAGAAAGCAGGTAGAAACTCTGTTGGGCAGAATGGTTATACCAGTAAGTTTCCTGCCTTTTCCTTATGGCCCAAGCATTCGTACTGCATCATTTCAGAAGCAAAGTTCCTAGTCAAGCTGAAGTATCTTTAAAGATCAATAGCATTCCCATCCCAGCCCCACTTGATCTTTACTTTGAGGCTTTGAAACTAAGGGCAAATCTCTGAGAATATTGTCACCTCCGCCCATCCATAATTTGCCAATGGGTATCATGTCTTACTTGTCCATGAAACACTCAGAAAATAACCAAAATCTATAGCAAATGAATCTGTTGGTGATCGGCAATTTGAGGGCAAGGTCACTAGAGTGAAAATGAGAGTATCAACGAAATGGTTTCCTTTATTCCGAAATGGACTGTAGGGTGCTCCTCACAACTCTATCTCAATCTAACACAAGCAAGAACTAACCGGTTTCCCTTGTATTCCTGTAGCTCCAGGCCCTTTCCATCATTAACCCATCATGACTTCCACCCAACTTCGCCACCAAGCAACCAAATGGTCAGCTAGCAGAGCCACTCAAACTAACTGCACTTTCTATTACAATCAATATCCCTCCTATACAACCCACAAGACTTTCATAGCAATGGGCACCCTCCATTGCCCTAAAACCAGCCTTCATCCCCAACTTTCTCACTGAAAATGGTCCTCCCACTTTGCCTGACCCCCAAAGTGGTTGACCACAAATAGATCTGCAGCTGGAATCTCCTCTGGATTTTCTGAATCCACCGAGTCAGCAGCATTGGTGACCCCTAACATCACTGAAGCCTCTCAGTTTAACTTATGACAAGATAGGTTGTAACATATCACACCACTAAAGTTGGCTTTATACCTCAGGGTATAAAGTTGGCTTTTATACCTCAGGGTATAAAAAGGAATAGGTTGAAAAAAGGAATGGGTTGAGCTACTGCCAAGCTGATATGCAGGACCGGTTAAGAGAAACCAGAAACATTTATTTGAAGTTACTAATAGTAAATGAGATGCCATAAATTATTACATGTAAAGCATCACATACTGTCCCCCAAAAAAGTGAATGGTCCAAAAAACATGACACAACAGAGATTTGTGTATTATTTTACCAGAACCTCTTTATCTACTAATATAGATGAAGCTCAAATCACTTATAGGCCACAATATTGCAGGCTTATGGATATTTTCAAAGGTTTCATAAACTTTTGAGAGGTTCACAAACTTTCACCACTGTATTCTGCTATTAATAGGGGGAATATAGAACCCTGAAATATCAAAAAAAAAAGCACAGGTATGACAGACTAAATCTCTTCAGTGAAACTCCTGGCAAGCTGCCATCTATGGCTTCCATTAATGTAGCTATTTCAGACTATAGAACTGAGCACTGAATGGAGTTACTCTACATCCAGCAACGTGTGTAGCATTTAACATTAGACTTATTCAAACTTTAGATACCATTTTAAGAGGCTCAACCTCACTTTTTGATGTACCTGTACAATGTTTAGTATCTATATTGGCAAAAATATTATGTAAACTGTGTTTTGAAAATAAAAATTGTGGGAATTTGTATCCATTAATTCTTAAAGATCTGTATGTAGATGAAAAAATAAATGAGCTAAAAGTAAAAGTCTGGCTTGTTTTAGCCCAAGCCAGACTTTCAGCTCGTTGGAATGAAAACTATCAACTTCCATTTGACAAGGTCTCAAGAGGTCTTTCATTCATCATCTACTTAATTCTTCTAAGTAGGAATGCCAGGGAGAGAATTTCGGAACTTCAAAGCTTTGGTCCACCCCCAAAGAAAACCTCTGAATTTTGGTCCATGAAAAAGCAATTATTTCCTCCCATCAGAAAAATGTTTATATACAACTAATTGCAGTTGACACACTTCTGGCAATGCTTTTCACAGCTGCATTAACTCTAAAAAACCTTTCTGATGCAGATTTGTGCACAAACATTGCTTAAGATTCTTTTTCCCCCCATAATAACATTATAAAACTGTTAGAGAAAGATTTATTATGAAGGCTTTCAAAATTACAGTAATTTGAACCATCTCTATCTATTAACTGAAGTTAGTAATGTTATTCTACAGATATCTTCTCCTGAAGTATTACTTATCCGTCCATTTGTTGTACTGCATTTTATATACATTTAAAGCCTGCAACTTAAAAATAAAAGTACCATCACATTTGTTTCTGCCACAGAAAAAGAAGGGGATCCAGTCTTTTTCATTGAGAAAATTCAGACTTTGCCACACACATTTTCACATTAATTCACCCATTCTTCTGAAAAAAGCCAGAAAAAGATTCCACAATTCCTTGCTTTCAAAAGGTGAAGCCTATTATCAAAGAAAATACCATATACTTAAAAGATCTGATCTAAATTCGTAAGTTCCATGTCTTTTGAAAATCAGCGTACTGTGGGGGCAAACACACACGTTCCTTTGTCTACAAATGAATGAAGTCTTCAAAAGAACCTACTTTATCTTATAAAAGGAAATTTCTGTAGGATTCAGCATTGCAAAGTACAGGTAGTCCTCGACTTATGACTACAATTGAGCCCAGAATGTATGTTGCTAATTTAGAAATTTGTTAAGAGAGTTCCATTTTATGACTTTTCTTGCCACATTAAGTGACTCACTGCAGTTGTTAAATTAAGGTTAAGTGAATCTGGCTTCCCCATTGACTTTGTCAGAAAATCGCAAAACATGATCACATGGCTCTGGGACACTGCAACCATCATAAATATGAATCAATTGTCAAGCATCCAAATGTAAATCACGTGACCATGGGGATGCTGCAATGGTCATAAGTGAGAAAAGGCCATGTACTTTTTCAGTGCCATTGTAACTTCGAATGGCCACTAAATGAACTGTTCTAAGTTGAGGACTATCTATACTGGCAACTCATGCTTAACTCAGTCATCATGACCACACCCCAAATGTCCAAGTGAAGGGATGTGCTTTCAAAGTATTAAAATAGCTGATTAAAAGGCTATGAACTACTAATATCTAGTCTTTCCTGCCTCCCCTGGGATAAAACCCCCCTCATCCCAGTTTTACATTGTACCCAGTGAAAGATTCAAAAGTGACGTGGTAATTTCCTTTCTAATTTTCTTAGCATTAAATTACTCCATAAATACAATATTAGAACACTTCTGAACTCTGGAAGAGCTCAATTATAACTAATAGCAATAAATCCAGCTCTACCATAAACTGCTTTGTTCCAATTTACACTTTTTCCTTTTATATTCCAGCACACAAACACATATGAACTTCATAAATAGTGCATACATTGACATTTTAATACCAAGAGTTTTCTTTGAGTGAAGGAACTGGGGACTAGAAAATGACCTGTACATATACCCAAATATTTTAAACACCTATAATTTGTTAAACTCCAAACCGCTCTATTTCCTTGCCCATTTTTAAAACCATTTTCCACACTTATGATTTCCAGAGTCAGAAAGCTGATAAAACCACCTCATCATTAATACTTTTGTCAACTTTAAGGAAACAAATAATTTAAGCTCAGTGGCTTTATACTCCCCTAAAGTAAGCATCCCCTTCTCAAATAACTTCCATGTTTTGCCTCCAGTTCTTCTGACACTACCCAATGAAAATCAGACAGTTTGAGTGACAAGAAGCACTGAAATTATTTCCCTTGTAATTTATTTACATACTTCCCATCAGCACTGGTGACCCTGATGTTGTAAATGAACTGACAGCTTCTGTATCATCATATATCACCTGGCTGGCACCACAATCATTAATCCCAGGAGACATGATCCAAAGAGAAACCAAGTGACAGAGAAATAATCAAAAAAGTGACACACATTTAACTTAGGTAGTTGGTCCAAGAAGGGAATGGTTCAACGATGTAGTTGACTTTGAGGTGTCTCAAGGAGTTACATAATCAGTGTATTAGAACAGAAGTTACGTGAGAGTGCCAATTCTGTTTCTTCTAGCTTCACCACAAAACTGTCAGTCGTACGATTTCAACAGATGAGAAGTCAATGGAAATGATGGAATTTCATCAGGAAAAGAATACGGAAGAGCAGGCATGGAATGGTAGAGGGGGCAATTAGGGGGAATCAGTCTACAGGGGTTCATTTTGCACTGGGTGGTTTATAGGGCTCCAGTAGAAGACTTGAAAAGGTATTGACTTTATCAGCTCCTCGCACTTCATGGGGTAAAAGTGGCAACTTTACAATATGAAAGTCTTCATAAAGGTCTTCCATCTGGATAAAAGAAAAGAAATGGAACAGTCAAACAATCCTAAAAACCTAGGAATCAGCATTAAGAATTACAGCATTTTCTATTTCAATTTATCCTGTTAGGGTAGAAAGTTTTACTGTTTATTCTTTATAATCCTTCTTGTACCATCTTAATTCAATGGTAGGCTTAAATTCTAAATATAATTTGCATTTCAATACATTAAGGATGCTAAATTGGAGGTTTGCTACATTTTTTATAGCAGATCAATTTTTTTGGTGCAAGTTATTCTGTGGACCTAAAGTTATATCCTAGTGCAATTCCACTTATACAACTAACTCATCAGATGAACCTTTGTATTATTACCATCTGTTCACAACAATATGAAGTCACAGCTGCTACTTGTTTTGTTGGTTAGGCCTTCATATACACTAAGTTCTTGTCAAGAACCTAGGATATCATAATTACAGGTGTAATGTATATGTGGATCCAAACAGTGTGGCCTTTCGGAATTGACTGATGGAAATTTTGGCAATGTGCAACTTTCCTAAGTGCTGTCCAATATGTTTTGGTATATCATCCACTGGGCCATACCACAGCCATTTTCTGCCATAATCTTTCAATTTCGATTTACAGATGTTGATAGTTTGTGATTTTCTCCGATTCTTTGTGTTCTATTCTATTATCCCAAAGAATTTCCAAATCAGTTATTATTAGGTCAGCCAGAAGTTTAGATGATTATTATTATACCTTCCAGAGTAACACTGGGCTTTAAATGCTGGGCTCAAGGAAATTCTATCTGAGGTCAGTCCTCCTCAGAGCAAGATTTAGTGAAATAAGAGTCATATAAAGTGAGAGGAAGGAAAGCATGAGAGAAAATATTAAATTAGAGAAACACTTGAAAGGAAAGTGGTTTGGGACTAAAAAACAGATAGAAAACATTCCTTGAAAGCTGTGAAGAAATTAAAGAATAAGAAGGGAAAATTACAAAATGCTGATGCTAAGTTTAGAAGAAAGACAGAAAGGTTGAGCTTTAAAAGAAAGAACAAAATAGAAGGCAAGGAAAAGATTTTTAAAAAGGAAACAGCAGAAAAAATAGAAATAGGTGAGCAGTTTGAAAATAAAGGCAACTGGACCCTAACTTATTATTTAAATATGACAAAAAGCTACCATCCAAATTAGTTATTATATATATATATATATCCTTTATAGTATCTAAAATGTTTATAATCATAAAGGGTTATAGAAAAGAATAATCTGCATACCCCACAATCATATAAAAACAAGACAAGAGCTTGACATCCTAAAGAACAGCATATCCAGAAAAAGCTGAAACATTTTCTGCCCTCTTCAGTCATCTGTGATCAGTCAAATTTTAAGTGCTAATGAGTAATGGACAACTGGATTTATATACCTTCAAAAAGGCTAAATATTCACTGTGAAACAAATGCTGAGAATGTTCTAAAGCACGACATTTAAGTCTTAAAGGCTGAAACAGAATTGCTAACTTCTGGCTATTCAATCTTTCCTAATATCAAGCAAACCCCTATTATACAGATCAGGCCTACGCAACCTGTAGTGGGACATTAAAAATCACTACAGGCTGCACAGATACCTGGAGTGCCACAGCTGGCCAAGCAGCAGCAGCATTACAACTGGTGCTGGCTAGAAAACCTGAGGTGCTCGGCAGTGTCTTTTGGTGCAGACAGCAAATGTATTATCGCATAAGGCTGCTTGGAAGACTATGCAGGTCTAATATGGATTAATATATTCCCAGCTTATCAGGGAATTTGCAGTGCTTCTAATCATACCTGGTCAAGGTATTTAGACTGGATTTTATGCCGAGCCTCACACATCTTGCAAGGCTTGTCAGGATCAGGAAAGACCAATTGATTGACTATGATATTGTGGGTGTCAATTTTGCATTTGGCCAACTCCTGGATAAGCCGTTCTGTTTCATACAGGGATAGGAACTCCGCAATGCAAACACAGATGAAAGTGGTTTGTTCCTGTAACACAGACAAGATATAATTAGTTCAGTGATATGAACAGAAGTGCGTGGTGTAGTTTTGTTTCATTTGCTCTCCCCAGAAACCATCATCAATGCAGCTGCCTCTTTCTCCGTTCCCTCTCAAGTCTTATGTCATGTTTTAGAAAACAAGATAGTGCCAGAAATCAAATCTGAAGAACAGAAACAACTTCCCCTAAGCACCTTAAGTTTTACTGAACTTTTAATAAATATAGGAAAAACTAATGCAAAAAAATAAAAAAGAAAAGTTCAGAAGGTGCAGAAGAAAAACAAAATTACAAGTAAAATACGAATAAAATTTTTTCTCCCTATAGCCTAATTGTCATCTTTTCAGTACTGTTTCAGCAAAAAGTCCATTAGGAGTTACAAGAAGTATTGAACAAGTAATTTATCCCTGATCAAATGGTCCAACTTTATAGTTCTTCCTTTTGCTCTTCACAATCTTAACATTTAAGTCATTGCAGTGGCACTGTAGGATTTGATCTTTCATCAATCTCTGCTATTCAAAAAGTCTTCAAATATTTCATCAGCTTTATTCAATTTTATAAATTCCATAAAGAGACATTATCCAGAATTTGTCACAGCTATTCCATGTCTAGATCCTTTTCTTGATTTGTCTTCTATATTCTCATGCTGGTTATCTCAATGTTGTCTTCCATGCCTTCAAACTCTACGTCTATTTTTTCTCATCATCTTCTAAAAATTTATCCGCTGACATCTGTATCCTTTTTGAGACATTACCTATTAATACTTCAATCTAATTATTAAAAAACCCTTCAAAATAAGATTATAGCTTGCTTAGCCATTTTAACTCTTTTCTGCCTAGTCCTTTACTTCCCTCTAGTGTCCATTTGCAACCTTCAAGCCTCAGTTCTTAATATCAGTTCAGTTCCATTTCAGTCATTTTCTACTAGTATATTATTTAATTATATACTTGTTTTTCAAATCTTATAGCAAAATTAATCAATATGTCAAATATCTTTAATATTCCCTTCCAGGTAAATAAACACTATTAGTACAATAAGCCAAGCCACAAATTTGTACAATGTACAATCTCAGAAAATGTCTGGAAAAGACAGCTTGTGGGATAGTTCTTTTGTTAGTCATTTTTGACCTATCTCTAACAACCCATTTTTTTAAAATATCCTGCTTGAGGACTCTTCTTGGCAACACATCAAATTGATATTTTAATTGGAATATTCTGTTTTCAACGTCTTCAGCTACAATCAGAAAGATCAAATACATTACTCAAATGATACATTTGAAAAACAGATTAACTGCATTTACTTGTAACTGGCTAATTAATGTTTCTCCCCATTATTAGAGGGATGGGGAGGGAGCATCTACGACAGTTTTGAAAAACAGAGTGAGACTGTAACCATATAAACTAGCCTTGATGGCCAAGCACCAGTACTTTTGCTCAATTTGTATGCTGTACAACCCAAATGCATTCTATGCATGATTTTTAAAAATAATCTTTATTATGTGTTTACTTAGATAAAAGACAAATACAGAAATATATAGAGAAAATGGTGCAGAATTTTTTTTTAAAAAGAAATTACTTCTATCCTTCTTCACAGAATTACAAACTCTATCCCTCCTCCCTCCTAACATTACAATAATCCCTTCAACCCATTCTTCAATCAAATCCAGAGATCACTATTTCCTTTTTTCTATTTTCAGGAAAAGTCCATAGGCTTTCCAATCTTTACATTTCATATAGAAAAGATTGGACAGCCATTTGTCTGGAATGGTATAGAGCAGGGGTGTCAAATTTGATTTCATTGAGGGCCGCATCAGGGTTGTGTTTGACCTCAGGGGGCCAGGGTGGTCGTGGCCAGATCAACGGCACTCGTGTCAGGAGCACCTGTGGTGGCCCGAGCGCTCTGCCAAAGAAAACAGGCTCCTGAGCTCCATTTCTGGCTGCAATGGCCTCCTGCAACCCACCCGAGCTCCTTTTTAACTGGCAGAGACATCACGGGCCAGTCCTTTGCTGTTTCCAGGATGGCCTCACAGGCCAGATGTAAGCATTCCATGGGCCGGATCTGGCCCCCGGGCCTTGAGTTTGACACCCCTGGTATAGAGTCTCCTGCTTGAGCAGGGGGGGGCTGAACCAGAAGACTTCCAGGATCCCTTCCAACTCTGCTATTCTGCATTCTGTATTTAACCTAGTGAAAACATTTGTGAATAAAAATGGTTTTAGTTTAAATAACAGTTATTCTTTGAGAATCTAGATGCAGGAAGAATCATCCATCTTCCCTCACTACCACTAAAATGAATATGTTTCTCCAATTTCCAGGAAAAAGTCAATCTTTTTCAGATCTCCTTATGTCTAGAGATTACATCCTCACTATTCCCTCTGCTTTTGCCATATACTTACTGGATCTTTGAACTGTTCACTGACAGAGCGGATGACAGGAAGTGTTTCTTCCAGTTTGGAAGCCAGCTGGTCAGCATTCATGTCTCCTAGGCCAAGCATGTTACACATCTAGTAAAGAAAAAGTTGCAATGATGGGCAACATCCAACAGAGGGAAAATCCTAACTGTAGTATAAGGCAAGTAAAAGAGAAACTTAAACAGGCTAACCAACTCAGGGCAGAATCATGAAGCACAGCAATATACTTTAGCGCTCCTGCATCGTGCTGGTTGTTGACAGAATAAACAATATTTTGATTTCTACTCCATCCTAGAAGCCATGTCACATACCAGAGCTGATAATTATACATTGTTCCTTAAGGCTGTATTGTAAGATTAATACTTCAGGCAGGAACAGAGAACAGGTAGAATTCAAGTCAGATACTAGCGTAATATTTTTAACAATAGGTAAAAGTTGCTGATGATTGTCCTCCTTTACCTGGGATATGAAGGGACTAATTTGATTCTTTATTTGCATCAGTCGACCTAGCCCCCGCTCCACGATTGTGGGGAAATTGAGCAGCCGTAATGTGTGTCCCGTGGGTGCTGTGTCGAACACCACCACGGAAAAATTCATCCCTTTCACCAACCTGTTCAGGCCAGAAATAGAACACTATCAGCGTACTCCAAAACAGTATTATTCCCAGATTGCTATTTTTTATTGTTGTAGCCACCAATTAAAATGTACTACAAATCTTTCTCCTACAAATCAAATGAAATCCATAAATATGAGTTTTGGTTTTTCATCCCATCAGTGGAAATGTGTTCTTTTAAGGCTGAAGCAGAATCTTGGCAATTTGAGTTCTGGCCAGTAGACATACACAAAATACATACAAAAATCAACACTGTATTTTATAAGGCTCTTATGTACTTTGTAAAATATGGTATTGGTTTGGGTTCATTTTGCAACATCCAAGTAGTTCTTACTTATTGTTCACTAGTTCAGCGAATGTTCAGTTATTTCTGAGCTGAAGGAAGGATTCAGTCAGTCCATGATTTACAACCCTAATTGGGACCAAAATTTCCATTGCTAGTAGGAGGCCACAATGATAATTATGTGACTATAGGACACCGTGATCATGCAGGATTCACCCAATGACAGCAATGAGACTTTTAGAACTGCTGCTGTAAGCTGGTGTGGTCATATGAAATAACATCTTATGAGCATCGCTTAAGAGTTCCCAGTCCCAATTACCATCAGTAAGCAAGGACTATCCGTACATATTGTCAGGCCCAGTTTGCAACATATAATGACCATTCAGTTATAGTGGTGACTTTTTTTGCCCTGTGAGAGAATTGTATATTCACAGTAGGCCATGAGTCTACAAACATAAATGAAATCAGCATCACAAATGAGAACTTGACATCCACATCACATTGGACTTATTGCTAAAGAAAACTATATTACATGTTACATTGCTAAATGCAGGCAAAAAAGTTCAGCCTTTGCCTCCAAAGTGAAGTTTTAAATACATAGCAGTGTAAATGATAAGCCCCGATACTTCAGTTCACAAATATTACCTCATCACCTCAGCGTAACTCATTGCTTCATCGATACCAGGAAAGGCACTCATTGCCTCTTGCATCATCTTCTTGCCCATACTTAGCATATTATCTTCCTCAAAAAATTCATCAGGAAGCTCTGCCACACCCAAGCTGGGATCAATCTCCTAATAATAAATTATGGACAGAATAATTCAACAGTACCATATAGAAGCTGCCTCATTAAGCCACTCAATATGAATGCTTTGAGTGAAACAACAGGATTTAAGATATGAAAATAAACTATACATAGTCCTCAACTTTGTTAAAATTTGCCCCATTTTACTTTCTTGCCACAGCTGTTTTAGTGAATCACTGCAATTGTTACGTAACATGGTTATTAGGTAAATCTGGCTTCCCTGTTGACTTTGCTTCTCAGAAGGTTGCAAAATGTGATCACATGACCCATGGATATTATAGCTATCATAAATACATGCCCCAAGAAAACTCTGGTAGAATGAAAAATTCACACTGGATTCGATGATAGTGAACTACCCAAACTCTGATGCAGCAAAGCAGCTTCAAACCATAACATTTCCATCACCATGCTTTACAGCTGATACCAAGTTATTCTGTTGAAATGTTGTCTTTGGGTTTTTGCCAAATATGTCCCTTGGAATTGTGAACAAATAATTATCTTTGCTCTATTTGTCCAGAGCACAATGTTGCAGAAGTCTTGGTTTTTGTATACAGGTTCTAAAGTAAAATTTAGTGTTGCCCCAATGTTCTTTCTAGAAAGTAAATGTTTTCTCTTAGCATACCTCCCATGAAGATCTAATTTGTGCAGGTTCTTCCTAATGATACTCACACATTTTCACATATCTAGTGGCAAAATCTACCTGTAGGCCATCTGATGAAACTTTGGGGTACTTAGAGACTTTTTTTAGCCACTTGCATTCTGTTCTCAGGCTAAATTTGTAGGCTGGCCTGGCCAGAACAAGCTGGCAGTTATTTGAAATCTTCTCCACTTGGAAATTATCTTCTTGAACAGATGATTGATGGTCTAATCCTTTGCAGCAGATTCTCATTTTAGGCACTGAGGTTGCAATAAAGATGTGCACTTACTTTTTCCATATGATCAATTTGCATTTATATTTATTTAAATTACAGAATGGACTACAAAATTTAAACAGTGCATCACATGTGTTAGATTTCCTTTATCAATATTGTTGAAACAAAGATCAAATATATGCTGAAATATGTTGCAAAAGTCAAAAATTTCAATGGGGTGCACTTACTGTTTCATATGACTGAATAGAAGTCATATGTCCACTGTTGAGGTTGGAGGTACTTATTCTCTGTGTTTGAAATTTGTATATATTTGTTTTAATTATGTTTAACATTGATATTTATATTTTTAAATGCCTTTTATTGCTTACTGTACACTGTCCAGAATAATGTTTTGTGATTAATAAAATGAATGCAGTAAGGCAGTCCATTTTTTATAAGAATGCCCAAATAGTTACAAAATTTTTAGGAGGAAAACCCTTTACTAATAAGGAGACAAAGTAACTGGAATAGCATTTTCTTCAAATAATTTCTGAGTATTACTGTACTACTTAAGATAAAAGAACTAAAATAAATTTGGTCCAGATCTTTCTTTCTACACAACATATGCACAATTTTAACACATGAAACATGTCAGAAGTACACTCACCATGGCAAAAAGATTATCATAACCTTTTACTTTGGTGGGAACCTTGGAAAATTTCTGGTCAAACGCATCTGAGATGTTATGAGCAGGATCAGTAGAGATGATGAGGACACTCTCACGTACCTTGGAGAGCTGCACAGCTAAGCTACAACTGGACCACAAGAGAAGCAAGAAGCAGTTATTAATACAAGCACGCAAACTACAAATAGGACAAGCTCCTAAAATTCAGTTCTGCCTGCACTGAAGGACTGACTATATGCAGAACTTTTAAGATTTATCCAAACTATTTAGTAAATACAAACGTAAACTAACAAATTGCAAATGATTACAGCATGCTTTTTTTAATGAAGAAACTAATCTGAAGGAAAAAGATAATGCTGGAATAGATATTATGCTTGTGTTGCATTTAGGACTAAAACAGTTGAGATATTGAACGAGGCAATTTGTAAAAATAGAATTATATTTAGGATAAATAGGATTAGAAATAATCTGAGATATTTTACTATGCTTCATATAAATTCGTATTTAAGCTTTTTTCTGCTACAAAAAACAGCTGTGGACATTTCTATATAATACAGTACTATAGTTCAGAACATAAATACTAAGTGACACAGTCTCAAGTGGAGTCATCATGCAACCAGACCTCATTTTATGACCATTTTACCCCAATCATTAAGCAAATCACATGATCACTAAATAAATAAATCCTACTTGCCCAATTGATTTTCTTGTCAGAAGCCAGCTGAAAGGAAGGCTGGCCCATTTGTGTAGTTAAGAAACATTCCATTTTGGATTCCACAGATCGGAGAAGAAAGCATATGAGGTCAGACACTAAGGTATATTTCTGGCTTTTCCAGGGGAAAGCATGCAGTCTGGCATGATTCTTACATACAATTGAGTCAATAAAGAAACCTAACCCTCAGAGCATTTTGATTGTTTGCACCTGACAAAAAGGTCAAAAATCATGATCAATGACAATGCAACCATCATAAATGTGAAGCTGCTGCAAAGTGCCCAAATTATAATCACATGACTGTGGAGATGTTGCAATGGTCATAACTTCAAGGATGGGCCATAAGTCACTGTTTCTGAGGACATCGTAATTTCAAATCAACATTAAATCAAGGACTACCTGTACTGTAATTGTGAAACATCTGTTTATTTACTTTTGATGGCACTTTGACTTCAATAATAAATTATTATCCTATGGACACTTCTTTTATACTGTAAAATAATCTTACATTAAGTCAAAACAGTGCTTTGGCAAATTCATTGGAAAACTTTCAGTGTTGAAAGAATGCAACTTTAGTTATTTAAGATAAGAACAGCCCTCTTAAACTCACTTCTAAACATCACATATATAGTACTATACTTTCTCTTATCACACCCATATCTCAGGATAAACTAATCATGAGAAACTGCCCATTTGATAATCGAATATGAGCCATCCAGCTCATAATTATAAATTACCACTGTAAAGTTAGACTAATTAAAAACCAATGTTTAAAACCTATGTTTAACACTACATGCCAATGCCTTTTAATGTTTCTATCACAAATCCTGTTTTATGATTACAAGACAACTTGGAACAGAAATATTTCACAATAGCAAAGCTATCAGAAATCACACTGCTTTTGTCCCTGAAAGTACAAAAACTCTGTTGGTAGAGTTCACCAACTGGGATGGAGAATCAAAGAGAATGCCAGGTCTTAACTTCATTAATACGGGATTTTTTAAAAAATAGGGCATTTTCTAACTTACAGTTTGAAAACTTTTATATACATGTCAGAAAATATTTTCGACCTGCTCGAACAGAAATTTCCAATGAGGAGCCGCGAAACATTCAAGGCCATTGAGGAAGGAGACCTACAGAGTTAGAGACCTAAGCAAGAATAGTTTAAACCTCGACTATAAAAAGAAATTCCAATCCCTAATTTTATTTCAGATTTCAAATGCAGGCAATGATCCTTTGGGAGGAAATGACGCCGACCCTGCGACCCGGCATGCATTAGCAAGCCCCTTGTTTTCTTACCCCTCCGGTTTCTTCACAATAATTGTACATTTTCATTTATTGCAAGGTCCCACCAGTCACCGCCGTCGGGCTTCCTCTGCCAGGTAAATACGAGGCAGCAATTCCTGAGGTGGGATTCTCAGCAGCACTCCTCTACCCCCCCCCGCCCCTCTCATCTTGACCCTTCAATAACTCCCGCAGGCAGAAAACAGCCGCCACCCTCCCGGTAAAAAGAGAAACGCGGCAACCGCCATCCCACTCCTCCTCGACTCCGTCCGACTCACCTGCAAGTGGTTTTGCCCACACCGCCCTTCCCGCCCACGAAAATCCACTTCAGGCTCCGTTGCTCGATAATGTTGCTCAGCGTCGGCTCCAGCGGCTCCACATCAGGGGCGTCCTCAAACTCGTCCGCTTCAGCCGACAGCCCAGACGCCACCGCTGCCATCTTGGAACAAAATCACGTGACAAGATGCTCGGCTACACCATTTTAAAGCGGGGCTCCAATGTTAGCAGCCGGCGCATCAACATTTAACAAGGAGAGAAACGGCACGTCGCTCCCTCCTTGTGGCCTCTTCTTGGACTTAAATCCTTAACGTCATCGTGTCAAATCACCGCGTCACAAACAGATCTGACGCCAGAACAAACTACACCCCTTACCTTTGAATGGCTGGTATATTCCTGTCTAAAATTCTTAACCGGATTGGTCGCTGAGGTACCTCTCCCGATTGGCCTCGGCATAGCGGAAGAAGACTCAAATACCTGCCCCTCCTTTTCTCTGATTGGCAAAGGTCGGTTCATTTTAATCGGTGATTTAAGCGTCTGTTTTGATTGGCCGGAAGAGCTGTCGATTCTTGGGCCGTCGGAGCCGCCGTGCGCCTCTATCCGCAAAAATTTGCACTTCGACGTGCGCGTGGCCCGACCTGAACGACGGAGGCTTTCCCGGGATGCTTTGCGGCGGCCTGGCTTCGTAATCGTTTCCCGTCGTCCTCCGGGGGCGCCCAGACTGGGCCAGAGAAGGGCTCGAGAGATGGCCGGGGTGCCAAGCCGAGAGGGCCCGGCTTCCGAGGCGGCAGGACCGGGCGGCATCAACGTGTTCGCCAACGACGGTTCTTTTCTCGAGCTGTTCAAGCGGCGCATGGAGGAAGCCTCTGCGTCGGGAGGAAAGAGTGGACGAGAAATGCCGATCGCCGGAGCCGAGAAGCGGAGAGAGACCGAACCGCGGCCAGAGCCGCCCGGGGACCAAGAGCCACCGGGAAAGAAGCGGAGCGGGAGCGCCCTCAGCTTCGTAAGGGATCTGGGCACTGACCTTTTCTCTCCTTCCCCTCGTTTCTCCTTTTTCCCGCCCCCCCCCCTTGGCCTTCCTCGAAGGACCGAGGCGCAGAACCCTTTTTGTCAGTTTGCTTTCTCTCAGCAGTAGGAGGTCTTTAATAAACGCAGGCAGCAATTCTCCAGGTGCCGCCTCTCTAGACTATTCGCTTCCACCCACCCCCCTCTAGTAATTGCATCCCTGCTCCCCTATAAAAGAGGTTACTTTTTATTAAAGCAATATGTTAGCAGGAGCAATGTTTTTACGTTTTCTTCCTCCTCCGCCTGAACTCTTCCTCCCCCCCCCCCCGGCTGTTTTGAAAAGGCATCATATTGGACTTTCTAAGCATGTCTGGGGTACTTGTGGCTATTTAGTACATTCACCCCACTTCCTTGCTGTATTAGTTCCCCCTCCTGGCCTGAAATACGAGTAGAGAATGAACTGATCCACAGTTTTTCACAGGACTGTGATGCTCCATGCTCAACACCATACCTGGGCAGGTTTATATGGTTTGCTGGGCTTCATAATATTGGCTGGATAATTACTCTATGCCATAACCCTAATCTTGATTTGATAAGGGTCTATGGTGACAGATGCCCCAACTGAATTTTCCTTTTGTGAATGTGAGGCTGCCATTCTCGACATGCATATCATGTAGATATTTTTTTGAAAAATGGAAGCAATGGAGATGGGAACACTTTGATCTGTTAGTACGTAATGCAATATGCTTTGCTTTTAGTTGTCTTTTGGAAAACTTCATTTTAGGCTGATTCAGCCTTTATTAAAGCACAAGTAAATTAAGTGGAATGCGTTAAAAAGTCTATCAAAATGTTTTTGAAATGAAAGTGCTTCCCCCTCCTCATACATGTTTGTTGCTAGTGAATAGTAACAAACGTTTCTTAGTACATTGGGGTTTTGGTGTGCGTGTATTCAGTTTTAAACTCATCAGTGTGTCTCTTGGGACCCAAATGAAATCTTTTTGTTCTTGTTAATGTCATAAAATAAGTCTGAAATACTGAACCATTTTTATTTGCACTGGCTAGGGAAAATTGCAAGTGTGACTTTATTCACCCTACATTAAGCATTAATTATACACTTGAACATGAGGAATAAAGTCTGTTCTGCATTAAATGAAATATGATAATCCTGGCCATATTTATTGACCTGTAATTCTAATTGGGTTCAATTGAATTTACTCCTAGGTATCTGTAGGCATTGTAGCCTAAACATTACAAATAAAGATGTTTTATTTCCAGTCTTTAAAATGTTGGGTGGAAGTTTTTAATTATAAACTGTTTTCCAACATGTATGTTTCCATCACCATATATAAAACAATTTGTACTTGCAATGCATGTGGCATTGCTCCAGAAATGGATTGGGGAGGGAGTGCTGTACTATCTAAAAGTGATAATTGGAATCCCTGTTTTGTTTATTGCTAACTGAAATTGACATTTTCTATTTTAAACTGTCCTTTTCAACTGAAGATCACAAATTTTGTTTTTCAGTGTAAAAACTGAATCACATACATGCTTATATGGTATTGTAAATACCATTTTAAATGTATGCAGCAGGCCTTTGCAGTTGTATCTAAGATTTTATTAGCATACATCACACTTCCCAAGACCATCAAAAAGATAATTATTTATTTTGAATTAATGCTGTATTGATTCTGATAACTTTATTGCTTTCATGACTTTGAGCAAATAAAAGTTCTTCACATAATGTATTCCAGATTGTTATATTGTAGGGAAATAAAAGTAAAAATAGAATGGTGTTCCTATTTCCCACCAGGCAGCAAACCTGAAAAGAAATTGGAATACTTCCATTTCTTGTTACTTGTTAATGTCTTTTAATGTTTGGGCTTAACTGTACAGATGTATTGGTGAACACTGCTAAGGTGCCCTTTTACCCTCCTAGCACAGCGGTGTAGGTAACGCTCGGCAGCTCTGTACAGACTGACAGGTGTGATGGCGAGCTAAGATGATCTAATTGAAGGACTCCCTATACCGTTATATAGTGGGCAACATTCCCCTTGCAGCTCCCAGGCTCGTATAACGGTTGCAGTCTTCTATCCCTTCACCCAGGTGGGCAAGCGGAGAGGGGGCAGCAAGCTAGCCCTGAAGACAGGAGTGGTAGCCAAGAAACAAAAGACAGAGGAGGAGGTAAGCTGGGATACATCAGGAATTAATAAATTGAGAGATGTGGGGCAGCATGGAGCTTCCTAAGAATTTCAATGAAGAAAGTAGCACCGTTGTTTTCATTTCAGCATGCTAGAAAGTGAAGCTGAGCTCTTTTACGGTCATGCTACCCTAGCTTAAAATTGACAGTGGGATCTGTCCTTATGGGCTTGGGAAATTAGTGGATTGTTTCTTGTTCGTTTGTAATAACATTTTTATTCATTTCCTAAATCTGCTTTAAGCGAGATTTTTGTGTCTATTTTTGGTGTACAAAATGAATTTAGCTCCAAAAAGATCAGAGCAGCAATGTATATCTTATTTGTCCTAACTGTACCTTATGTAGCAGATTAGAATGAGACAGGGTAATCGAAAGTCCATGCAGTAAGTATTGTGGCTGACATTTCCAATAAAATTACAAACTCTGTGTTTCAATTGAACGGCTTTCCTAGATTTATATGTAGGCTGATGTTCATGAGAACTGGTACCCTAAGAATGTTTTTAAGTTCAATTGTTTAAATGTCTGTTACGTAACTGGCTCCCTTTTTTTTCTGTTGCAGGTTTTGACAAATAAAGGAGATGCATGGGCGAAATATATGGCTGAAGTGAAAAAGTACAAAGCCCACCAGTGCAGTGATGATGATAAAACCCGGCCTTTAGTGAAATAACTTTTATCTCCAGCCTGGACTGTCTGTGATGTACATAATTATTTAAAATATCAAAGGAGTAGTGCTGCCCCACAAGACTGAATGCTGCCATGGCAGCAGGAGACTTGCCATACTTTTATATTTGAAAACTTAGAACCTCCTTCACCGATTCATTTATTGTTTTCCCATTCTTCTGAGAGCTAAGAACTTTTGACTTAGTTGCCAGATTTTTAATTTGTAACACCCTCTCTCCAAATAGTGGAATTGGTCTGACATTTCTTTCCCCAAATCATCAGGCAACATACCTTTGCTGATAAACCTTCAGCATTGAGCCTTTGCTTAACATTTTCTGTATCCCTGAACTTTCTACTATAGGACATGCTAAGAAGCTCTCTTTATCAAATTCAGTACCTCTTACTGCTCAAGATAAATTTAAAATATGGTTGCAAATAGTAAGTACTGCAGACTGTAATAATTCCAGAGCTTGAAGTAATCTCTCTCTCGTCACTATGAAAGACAAATGAATCTGGATCTCTTGATACGTTTAATGTCTGACTGTTCTGTAGTTGCATTTTTGCCCGTGGTGTTCTCTCCCTTACTCCAATTTCACTGCATATTGCAGTGAATTATGGAATTTTGTATTTAATTCCAGCTGCCGCTTAAGCTTTTTCCTAGCCTTTTCCTATGCATGCTCCAATCTAATACTGGGGGGATATCCTGTGCCTGTCTACTATCTAAGAAGCAAAACACTTGGTCTGTTTTTGTACCAAGTATTACGTATTTGAGAAAATCACTAAAATTACCTTAGGTGCTTTCTGCAATGCTAGATACTATAATTTTAACCTTTGACTGCTCCTATGCCCTACTCCTAGGTGTTATGAGCAGAGGTCCTTAGCTCTGAAAGCAAAAGCTTAGGTCTGTAGCCATTGTATTGATAATGGGTTTTTGCATGCATGGGACCTATGCTCTTTCATCACTTGTTTACGTATGTTGAGTTTGATTTTTTTTTTACTTTCCATAAAATACTGTTGAAATGGAAAGCACCTGATGTGCATTTGGACACTGAAACTGGGCAGGGCAATTTCATATAAGGGCTTCTGGTACAATCCCAGCAATCGATTTCAAGTCAGGAAACACTAATGAGATTTCGTGTTTTCTGACTGGCATAGAGAATTTTTTGTTGTGGTGGGATGGGTTTCACTTCTAAATATTATCTGGTTTGTGCCATTTTCTCTTAATAGATTGGGCTGGTTTTTGAGCTGCACTATTAATGCGATATTCACAAAGATGGATTTGTACTCTGGAGAAAAACAAACTGAGGTTTGATCTCACTGTTTGGGTCTATTTTTCCTTCTTCAATCATCACTGTTCATCACTGGACCAGATCTATTAAATAAATTTCTGCCATGAAAAGGCCATTGATTTCCACATTCGGTGTATCTTGGACCTTTGTGTAATCCATTTGAAGAACAATGCTTTCTTTATATCAGAGTTCTTCAAGCATTTTTGCTGGAATTTCACATGAAACATCTGAGTGTTCTTTAGTGTAACTAAGGACTCTCATTACATAACAGGTTTTACATGCACAATGAGCAGGTAAAAATATTTCTGAATATGGTAAGGGAGTGGTTAGACAAAACAAAATTTCTGTTTTTGCCTCTCATAATATGGGAGATTGCTGTTAAAACACCAGAAAAAAAATAAAGGTTTGGTATTTTATTTTCAGCCTCCTGTAAAGTGATGCCAATTTTCTTCTTTGTTATACACTCGATCAGGCTTACAACTCTATTGCTTTTGACCTCCACAGCCCAGATTAGAGCACTAATAATCATCCTTAATACAGTAATAGTTTTAAATAATAGAATTTTGTTGTGGATATTTGTTAGTATATGTTTTCCATATAATTTTTTTCTAGATGGCATTATTCAAACATGCAAATTCATTAAAACTGTTTACTGAAGGTATAACCATAGCATCCAGATTTTCCTTTGCTTATGTGGTAATAAGAATTCTTTAAATACAAGTGATACCGATCAATAGTTATCAGAAGGTTGAAAGCTAAATGAAGAGTTGTTCTGCACTTAAAATGATTAGAATCGTTTTCCATAAATATGCATTGTAAAGTTAGGGAAAATGGATTAATTTTGTTATTGTAATTGTGCAGCCAAGAAGTTTATTTCTAAACTCTCATGGTTTACACATGCATAGACACTACTAGTCATGCATTGTGCTAAGCCCGAATGAGGCAACCGACGTTAACTTACCATGTTTATAAACATAATTATAATTATATAATGGGAAAAATGGCACTTCTGTCTATAAACTAGTGAAATGTATTTCGCTTTCAGTTACAATGAAAAAAACAAGATGCATTTGCCTTTTTCTGAGTTATATTTACCATATTTTTGAAAAAAACAATAGCAGTTAATGGAACAGGTAAAAACTATAGTAAGTGGAGCATGAAAACACTTCCTTTCACAGTACACAAGATGTTGCTCATATTTTCCATAAGTTCTTTGACTATTGCATGTACTTTGTATTTTGAAAAATATATTTTACTAAATGGTCACTGCTGTTACTAAATAACTTCATTTCCACTGCCCAAGCTATTTTCATATCAAAGTTACAATTTTGGGTTATATTAATAGGTTTAATCAGTCATATAAGCCACACGGAATTGACCTGTTCTGTGGATTTTATCTTTTTATGAGTTAAAAAAAGCAATTACTTTACCAAGTGATTCTTTGGGATGGAAAAAAAGTTGTAATTGGTACAACTTCTCCTTAAGTGATAGTCCCTTATAGTAGACCCCCATCTTCTGTAAAGAAAAAACTTTTTTCTCCCCCTTTTTCTTTTTGATTTTCCAAACCAGTAAGGTGAGGGGTTTTAAATATCCTTACATACAGCACTGGAGATAGTAACCTCGTATCTTGAAAGGCGCTATGCCACTTTTTAAGTCATTTATATATTGCCCGCTCCAATATTCTGAGTGGCTTCGGAGAATTCACAGATGAAGTTTGGCATAATATTGTACCCTCTAGGAGATTATGCCTGGCCTGAAAGATATATATGTTATTTTCCTCAGGATTATGATTTACTAAATAACAATTTTGATGGTCTGCATGAAGTAATCCTAATATTTCCCGTATCTCTAAACAGCAATGAGATATTAATACGCAATAGAGCATACTGGCTAGAGTATACTAGTAACTTAAATTGCAAGCTCCATCATTCCTTCTGCCACTTTTTTTGTGGTGATCTTCAAAATGAAGATACAGGCGATACCAAGGGATGAGATAACATAGGGCAAGGACTTTCAGACAAAGAAATGTACTTTAAAATGGGTCCCCTAGTCTGCAGACCACTACCGGTTTGTGGTTTATTGGCAATCGGATCATGCAAGCCATGGGCAAGCATGCACGAAACCATTCTCCCCCTCCCCCCTTTTGCTGGTCCACAGAGCCAGAAAGGTTGGAGACTGCTGCTTTAAAATATGGATCTTATTCACTTCAATCATATAAATCGTATCACGGGCAAGGAAAACCTTACCTCTTCTCCCTCTGAGCAGATGAAGAGGAATCCACTGAGTGCTGACATCTAATGGGATTTGCCCTTTCAAAGTACTGTTATTTGAAAGCATAAACCACGTAAGTCTCAGCAGCAATGGCAGTTTCATTTGAAAAGAAGAGAAGAAAGTAGTTATTGTGGTCTTTCACCGTTTGCTTCATGGGGCTGGGGGTCAGGGACATGTGAATGAGAAAACAATAAAGGGAAAGGATAAGTTGTTGTTGACACAAAGCCCCTTAGTACCGTCATCCAAAGTAATTAATAATTCTTGACTTAAACGGATTACCAGACTTGCTCCTATTGGTTCCTTTACTTTTCTGTATTGTCTTATGGCCAAATCATTGTTTGACGCATTCTTCCCTGCCAGTTTTGGAATTACAAATGAAAGATTATTTGTAGTATGACTTAGAAAGCAGATATGACTTCATTCCCAAATCCAATGTGACTTTCTTGTTGCCGAATTACAATTTTCAAGATTCCTTACAATACTGTAGATCTGCTGGGAGTTCCATTCAGAAACTTCAGAAGAGCCATACAATACCAAGATCAGATCCTACTACTGTATAGAATTGTGCTTGATTGCAACAATGGCAACTAATTTCTATTAAAGGTAAAAGAAAAAACAGAATCAATGATAAATTGATTCAGAGTACCTCATTCTCTGGTTCTACTCACTTTCATTAATAGAAAAGTTTTCTACAGTCACCTTGGCCAATATATGTACTTTAGAAGGCACCGCTGACAATCTATTTATTTTCCATTTCAATGCAATGTACATCCATTTTTAAAAATCTTTCAAGCACCAGTTCTTTGTTATGGACAATACATAATCAGAAAAGCATTTTCACATTGCTGTACTTGCAAGGCAATAAACTATGATTTAGCCTTTTCACATGTTGGCTTTGCTGCATCATAGTAACAGCCTGCCTTCACAGGTTCTTATGGGATAAAATCTTTTATGTAAGACAAATAGTAGATTGCCTACAAATAAACATTTCTTCACTCTTCAGAATATATGGATGCTTTAACTCACAACCAGCATCTAAAAGGATCTTATCATACTGAATCGTAAACTTTCCATAAAAATATTTCTCACTATATATATATATCTAAATGTCAAATTTTTTTCCATATAGTAGGGGGGCAGAAATTTCACATTGTGACAAATAATCTGCACTTATCACATCCCTGCTCCTTCCAGTGAACTTCACCCAAATGAAGATTGAGCGAAAACAAACTATTGCTTTCAAAATCTATTACATCCATGTGACCTTCCTCTAGTCTGGTGAATAAGCACTAGGTGGAGAATCTGCTTGCCCTACAGGGGTTTGAAAAGAGGCACCATACGCTTCTTCAAAATAGATATAATTCTTATTTGATGAGCAAGGAAAAAGAGCAAGGAAATGGTATCTTTTTTTCCTAACTAAAACAAAAATAGTTTAAAAGAAGCTCTTCCAAAAGCAAAAAGAACAGGTTATCTCCTTCCCTAGCAAATGTTACAGCTTCAAGCTACCCTAGGGAGGTAGCTAACTAGCTTCTAAGGCTTGTTTTTTGCATTGCGTACTTGTACTGATAGATGAATTTTCAATAGTGGCCCAAACATAAAATGCCTTGTTTTCTATATTAAATTCTTTTTCCCCATGAACTGATCAGAGCTGGTATAATAGCCTTAGAATTTCTCTTAATTTGTAAAATCTTAAGAGATCTTCAGCATCAGCTTTAAACAGCTTTCTCTTTCATTAACTGTACTCACTAGCTTAACAGGGACTTAGAAAGGTATGAGGGTAGGTAATTGGGTCAAAGAAGAATCTTGATTTTCTACAAAACTAAATTGTGAGTAGAGTGGAAGGAAAGTTTTAGTTCTGCCATTCCCTGTTTTCTTTCAACCCTCCCCTCCCCATACACTGGATGCAACACTCAAAATATGGCACAAATCATCCTTTAGTACAGCCAGTATGGCTGCATGTGTCCGTAGGGGCTGGGACCGGTTTCTTTGGTGTACCCCAGAATTGTGCAAATAATGTCCCACATCCCAGGCCCCCAATATATCCACAGCCTGGAAGCATGAACAGGAGCAGGGCTCAAAGCCACCTCAGTTAGTCTCATAGGAGGAGAGCAGAGCAGCATCAACTGGCTCCATGCAAGAAGGACACGTGAATGATCGCATCAGCCAGTCATCAATGCAGTTTACATGGTAGATGTGTAGACAAGGCAGGAATCGGATGGGATCTCCATATACAAAATCCAGCATACAGATTACACACCTGGAGGAGTAAAAAGAGAAACTGAATGCTAATACAAAGGTTGCAAGATGGTTACCAGACCAACTTGCTTCTATTTCCTGCCCAATTTGCTGCTTGGTAAATTTCAATACATCTGCAAAAGACTAGTTGCTATATTGTTTTGCCACACACTCAGCTTTTAAAAGTATAATATCAGCCTCCTGCATTGAACATTTATGATATTTGAAAGTTCCCCCGTGTTATTATTTCCAAGTGGAAACTTGCAAGAATTGCTTTCTTCCATGTATAAGCCACATGTTCTAGACTCCAAAAAAAAATTGCACACAAGATTTTTAACATGTTATTAGGGTTCTTGATCTCGTTTACTCTGTTTGTCAGGAGATCAGTATATCATTGGTTTAATCATTCCTATCCCATTCTTGATATCGATGTCACAATAACCACAAAGAACCACAAATGTCCTATCCAAAACAGCAATTAACACTGTTGATGCAGGTATCATCCAACGGATTGTGCTGTAATGCTGAAATGGACTGGCTTCTTGTTGGCCATAAATGTCAGAGCAATGTACACTAGCCTACTGGCTGATGGACTGTTTAACTTGTCTGCCCAGAATAGGAAGCAAATTGGTTATTGATCTATATTAGTAAAGTAAGTTTGAGATTTATATATATATATATATATATATATATAGAGAGAGAGAGAGAGAGAGAGAGAGAGAGAGAGAGAGAGAGAGAGAGAG
>JANHFL010006796.1:352465-364715 GCA_032468155.1 Oxyrhabdium leporinum | reverse complement strand
CTGGAGCGGAGTTGGGTTGGGCGGAGAGGGGTGGGCCAGCCAGGAGTGGGATTTGGGGGTTCGCTGAACTCCGCAGTCTTAGCAAAGGGTTCGCCCAGACACCCGCAAACCCCCAGCAGCCCACCCGATTGGATGTTATTTGAACATGGCCCATAATTAAATGCACGGTTCAGTGTATTATATGAATCCAGGCAAATGAACAAGCATATGAATTAGCATATATTGTAACTCAATGGTTCTCAACCTGTGGTCTGCAGACCCCTGGGGGGCTGCAATGTCATCACAGAGGAGGTCCACAAAAGCTTGAAAAAAATGTTATGATTTAAATCTTGAGTTAAGTCTTGGTGGTCCATGGCCATGGTCCGTGGCCACAAAAGGTATTTAAAGGGGGTCTGTGGTGGAGAAAAGGTGAAGAACCACTGCTATAACCAATTTCAGTCAGGTCTGTAGTAACATATAAAATGACACTCTATTTCTCAGTCTTCCCTGTCTCTTCTTCCTCTATAGAACAGCAACTTCACTTTGGAAAAAAAGTAGCCTGTATGTGTGAAAACATAAAAGAAAAATATAATTGCTCTCAAATCTCTTGTGCTCTCAGACACAAGTAATAGGAATCAGAGGCAGCTGAGACAACTATTCAAAGAATGACACATGTGTGCTAGGTAATTTATCTCTGGAAAGAGATAGTGGCACATGAAATCAAAAGGATTTGTTTTCTAAACATTCACAAGGTATAAGGTATGCATATTTAACAAAAATAGGCTAGAAGCTTAACACATGCTTCAGATCTTTATTTTCTTTAGCAAACAATCCCCAATTGATAGCATTTTTGTAGCATGAGTTAAATTCCAGTTTCCCTCTATCCAATTTCACTTGCAATTCAAACTTGATAGTCATCAAAAGCTCCTGAGCAAATTTAGCAATAATGAGATAAGAGGACTTCCTAAAAGTGAGGACAATTAACCAGTGGAACAGCTTTCCTTCAGAAGTTGTAGTTGCTTCATCTCTGGAGGTTTTTAAGAAAAGACTGGACAGCCACCTGTCTGAAATGGTACAGGGTCTCTTGCTTGAGCAGGGGTTTGAACTAGAAGACCCCAGGGTCCCTTCCAGCTCTATTCTGACTGATTGACTTCCAAAGGACAGAAATATAAAAATAGATCCTTCAAGGATCTGATAGTTTTAAATTTGTCCATAAATGATCATTACTTACAGGATAGGAAATGATGCAGAAGTATTCAGGGCAGTAAAAGCCAAAAGGGTTTATGAAGAAATCCAGAAGGATCTTTTTAAACTGAGTGAATGTACAGCAAAATGACTAATGTAGTTCCCAATTTATATAAGTGCAAATTAATAAACATTAGGGCAAAAAATCTAGCTTCACATATGCGCTGATGAGGGTTGTGTTTTCTGTGATTAATCAGAAAGAAGTGGACAGTTGTTGACTAGTGTTGATTCAGGGTTTGAAGCTATGAAGAAGATACGTTTAATGCTAAGGATCATTATGAAATGGACTGAAAATAAAACTGCCAACATTGTAAATACCTTTATACAAATTTACTTCTGGTACCCCATGAACAGTTCTGGTCTGATATTTTGAGAGGTACATAATAAAACTAGACAAAATACACAGTAGAAATAGTGTTCGACTTACAACTACAGTTGAGACCAGAATACCAGGCACAATTCATGTATGGTAGTAGGTTGAGGCACCCACATAACCTAGATCTGATTTTACAACATTTTGTGTAGTGGTTGTTAAGTGAACAGAGTGGCAGTAAGTACAAACCCATCCTTCCAAATGGGTGGGTGGGGGCTTATCAGAAACCTGCAAAAACTGCCAGAAACCAGGAATAATCATTGAAAATCAATCAAATGACCATGGGATACTGCAAGCAATTGTAATGGCGAGCCAGTTGCTAAGCACCTGAAATGTGGTCATGTGACCATGGGGTTGTGGTGGGATGGCACATTTTACAATAGCCAGAACTGCTTCATGGGCCACAAGACACCCATTCCAGGGCCATCATAATTTCAAATGGCTGTTAAGTGACCGGTTATAAGTTAAGGACTACCTGTAGTCAGAAATTAAGTTCACTGGGTGACATTGGGACAGTCATTCTCAACTCAACTTACCTCACAGGATTGTGGCTGTATGGAAAAATAGATTGGAGCCTTATGTGTGCTGCCTATATAAAAGGCAATGTAGCAATGAAATTAATTTTAAAAAATGAGGAGGGCCTCTGACATCTTCCTTGCAAAAAAAAAAAGGCTAGAACTTTAGGAACTAGAAAAAGAAGCAATTGAGGACATGACTGAAAAAAATGAAACCACAAATGGTAAACAGAAAAAACTGAGATTTTTCTATTTTTTAAGGTAGCACCATTAGAAGTAATTCGATGCTGCTGATGTGACAGAGATTTAGACAGAAAAAACAAATATTTCATACACTATATATGGTAATTTGTAGGTGACACAACCAGTAACTTGGGTACTTTTTAAAGGGGATTGGCTAAATTCATGGAGGACAGTTTTTATGAAAATTCAACATTACATCTGGGTCAGGGGCATCATGTCTCCAAATACCACATATAAGGGAATAATAGTAATAGAAAGGTATATCTTAATTTGAATGAAGCCCCACCCACAAAATTAGCCCTAATTTAGACCCTGCCCACCTCGGGGTGCAGGGGGTGGGGCAGGGTGCACAGGTAAAAAGTAAGCTAGGGTAAGGATGGGGGTGGTGGAGCTGCCCTACTTACCAGGCCTCGCACACCCTGACACTGGTCTCGCCTTCTTCTGCCGCTGCTTCTTCAGCAGCCGCTTGCTGCCGCTCGCATGCATTGCCCCTGGCCTCTTTTTCGCAACCAGAGCCTTCCAGAAAGCCCTCTGCAGCTTGAAACGGGCTCCGGGTCGATGCACATGGCACCCCCAGCCTCCATTTTGCTGCCGGAGCCTTCCGAAAAGCCCTCTGCAGCTGTGAAATGGGCTCTGGATGGACACGTGCGGCACCCCCGGCCTTCGTTTTGCTGCCAGAGCCTTCTGGAAAGCCCTCTGCGGCTGATAATAGAGCTCCGGATTGATCTGGAGCTCTGTTATCAGCTGCAGATGCCTTCCAGCAGGCATCTAAAGGCAAAACAGAAGCCAGGGCGATGCGTGTGAGTGGTGGCAAGCAGCCGCAGAAGAAGTGGGCTCCTGTTGGGTGGGGCTGTTGGTGCCACCGCCGCGAGATTTGCCAATAATTAGAACCCTCCAAAAAGAATGCCTAGCCGTTTTTTCGGGGATCAAAAGAAATTAAGACCTGGCTTTCTTTTTGGAAAAACGTGGTAGAAATGTATGTTGATGCAGTTGCAGTCAAGCCTGATTCTTTGATGAGTGCATATATATATGATGTGTATATTAGTAAGCATCTTCCCTCACTTTCATAGTTTACATTTTAAACTGTAAACAGCTTAGTTTTTAGAGCCGAGTCCCCCAGCTCTAAAAAAACCTCATGAACCAAACTGTTCAGGTATTAAGAGACATTTGATTTTTGGTTTTCTCCTACAGAACGTTCCTAAAGGCACATTTGTTGTCTTTCTTCCTATCTCATTCATGATGTTATATGCAATTGCATATGCAATATGGAAATGCAATAACAACTTTCTTTTGTAACTTTCCTGTTTTCTCTAAAGAGATTCTCAGTCATCAAGGTCATGGCTGTCCCAAAGATGCTTTTTTAAAAGGCAACAACTGGGCTTTATTTTTCCTTGAAGACATTTTGCTTCTCATCTAAAGCTAAACAGAACTGAAGAAGCTTCTTGGATGAGAAGGGAAACATCTTCAAGGAAAAACAAAGTCCAGTTGCTTTTGAAAAAGTACCTTTGGATTTCCTGTGTTTTCTACTTCCTTTTTTCCCTACTACATACAGTATATTAAAAAAATAAGACAGAATGTTTGCACAATTTCTTTGCTTCATACTACTAGGTCTTTGTTTGGAAGCACCCACCACAAAAATCAATTACATTCTCTAATAAATTATCCCAATAGTCTTCCATTTCCCATGTCTTGTAATAAGCTAGTGTTTTTCCATAGCTAAATGATAATTCCTAGTTTTTATTTAGAATATTGACCATGACTTAGCTTCGTTCCATTAATTTATGTCTCAGAATTTCTAATTAATTTCTTCTCAGAATTTTTCTGATTGGGAAGGGCAATTACAGTAGTCCAAATGTAGCCTAACCTACACTCACAGCAGCTCAAGTAGTCTTCTCTTCAACCAAGGGAGCTTCCAGACTGATGGTTGGTAGCACAAAAACAGCGTTATGCAGCTGATATTTTATATTTTTTCTCCTTAAAAGGTATTCGGTAATAAGGGGGAAAAACAGGAAGTAATGAGAAAACACAGGAAGGTTACAACAAGCAGACGTCATTTTCTGGAGTCTAAATTTTCACAAACGAGTTAGATTAGAACAACTGCAATAACAAAAGCCTCCTCTAAACCCACACCAAGTTTAAAAACATGTTTCCAACCCATGGTCGATACTGTGCAACAGAACCGGTCGCAGCTAAATGAATTCATCCTTGTAGCAATCTGCGGAAGAAGCGGGGGTCAACACCGCAGCGACATCTGCCCTTATCTCCTAGGCAGGGTCTAGTTCACGTGTGGACCAAGTCAAGTTCTCCATCATGGCTCCGGCCACCTCCGGTCCATCTCGCGTTACTTGCCCCCGAGTCGCGACATTCCCCAATACCACCCGAATTCTTCCCCCTCGTCTGCACGCTAGCCCCTAGCGGGCTACTCAAACCTGACCCCAACTGGCGAGAGCACGGGAGCATCATCAGCCCCAGGGCTTCGGGGCTCCCTTCCCCACCCCACGCGGTACCTGGTAGGGGGGCGGCGGGCCAGAGAGGGAAGGTGGGGGCGGGTCTCCAGGCCCAAGACTCGCCCCATCGCCGGTAGAATCGTTGAGTAGCGACAGGTCATCAGCTGCCTGCGAGGACAGGCAGCCCCCCATGCCCGCCCGCTCCGGGCCGCTGCCGGGACCGGCCCGGCCAACCTCCGTCTACCAGCTCTAGAGGGAGGGGGGAGTGGCGGCTGGGAAAGGGGAGCTCGCCTAGCATGACGGGAATTGTAGTTCTCAGTTCCGGGAGTCTTGCGCTTGCGCAATAAAGAAGTCGTTTCCTTGAGGTTGACGAGGAAACGAGTTAGGCATGGTGCCGATCTGTATTTCGCTTTCAGCCTCCTTTCCTTTCAAGCTGATGCTGAATAAGACAGGCACCACCATGCAGTAAATAATCTTCTTTTACTGTATGGTTTTAAAATAATATGTAGTTTTATGCGTAGTAGTGATAAAGCTACTAAACAGCCCCCATCCCTCTGATTTTTGAGATGTATTACAATACCAAATCAGCAGTGTTATCCTGGCGATTACTTGCATTACAAAGTTTTGCTAGAATCATTTTCATTCCGGAGGTTTAAATAATGCTTCTAATGGGTAACGTTTGATCTAGTGGTTAACTAAGAAAATGTAGAGCATCTTTATACATTCCTCACTCTTCGTGAAACCACCAATTCGAGCAAATGTCTTGCATGAATTATTTTCGTTTTCTAGAACTCTCCTTGGGATCTTGGTACTGACTGAGCTTGGTTTTCTTGTGAATGGTTCATAAACAATCTCTGTAACATAGTCAATGCTTTGACACAAGAGGTTGTTGGTATTTTATGATGGGAAGCTTCTTCTACCTGTCTATTCAAATAATTACATTACTGTAGGTTTTTACGTTAAGATTCTTCAGAAGAAAAGGCTAGATCCATCATTGTGCATTTATTTTCTGTAAATTTTGTGTTCTTCTCTTAGATTGGACAAGGCCCCTATTCTAGACCGTTTTTGTGAGAATTCAGACTGCCATATTTGTCAGGCACAATTCCTTCTGCTCCTTATATGAGGAGCTCCGACAAGCATGTTGGTGCTTGTTTGAGAGGGACTGAGTAAACTATGAACATAACCAAGATTTTCTTGTTGCATTGTGTTCAATATGCTATAGAACTGTTGAATTTTGTTTCCATCCGGTTAAACTGTTTTCACAATCCATTGTTAACTAATCCACTATTTCATACCTTAATCAAATTGCTTACTTTCACACGGCGCACTGAATCTAAATAACTTTGGATTTGAAAAACCTTTTACCTAAAGTGTGGTGGGCTAATTTGCAACTCAGTGGTTGCATCTACAAGCAGACTTTTCATAACCGATTCAATTCAGTTGCCTCGGTTTGCCTGAACGATAAAGCACGAATATGCGTCGTACAGTACGTCAGTCTATTTTTATTGGCTACTTGTGGATTAACGTGCTGTGCAGATGCAGGAAACTGGATCAATTCAGTGAACCATGGTTCCGTTAATCGTGGGTTAGCATTCCCCTTAAAGACAGGGCCCATCATCACCTGTACAATGAAAACAGACTTCTTGCTCGTTATAAACTCAATATTTTAGGAAGCCATAAGAAAACAACCTTCCTTCCGGCTCGGGACCATTCCCCCTAAGGTAAGGTTGTGCCACGTGACCGCTAGTACCCAGACTCCAGAAGAAGGGGCGTGGCTACCGCCCTTTCTTGAGCTGCTACATGATGCACTTTCTTCCTCCGACGTGCGTAAGCGGTTCGGCTTCCTCTCGCGTTTGCGCCGGACACGTGACAGGGAGAGACGGCGGCCGGCCCGGTTCACAGCCCGCGTGTAGCGTTCGCTTCTGGCTTGCCGCCCCCTTCCTTCTTTCTCTCCCTCCTTCGAAGCTGACGCCGCGGCCTCAGCCTGGGCACGCGGGGAGCCGGCAGGTACCTTTCCGGGGGGGGGATGGTGGTCGGTGGAGGGTCAGGAGCGCCGGTACGAGGCGGATGGCGCGAGTTTCGGCCTAGACAGGAGGAGTTGGGTGAAGGAGAGAGAGCCTTCAGGAGCCCGGCCAAAGCTGGCCTGAAGGTGCTGCGGTCGGGTGGCGTGAGGAGGGCCGGTGGCGGAGCGGAGACTCTCGCTTGTCTGAGGAGACGCCAGCCATGCTTGAACGGGGTGTGAGTCGGTGGGCGCGACGCTGCCGGCTGAGCTTCTCGGCGTGGCTGGCGGGGGGAGCGACCCCGAAGCTTTAGTTGCGCTGCTCTCCGTGGTGCGCCTCTGTGTAGGAGGTGATGCTGTGGAACGCGGGCGGGCGGAGACAGAAAAGCAAGCGCTTTGGGGACTGCGCGGAAATGTGCTTCAAAAATGCAAGACAAAAGCCTCGGGCTGATCGAGAGCGCCCGCGGGTTCGCTTAGCCCAGTATCATCTTTACCCCGAACACAACTGCCCAGACGCTTTCCAAAAGCTCAGGAAGGGCAAGAAAGTACTGCTTTCTTTTCTTAACGCGATCGTCTTCTGGGTCCTCCCGGTACTTGGAGATAATAATCTTTAACATGGAGGCCCCGTTGAATCGTTGCTGATGGTTGCCTGGCGGGATCGTGGAATAAAAGGATTTCCTGGGTGTTTTCCAGTCTGCATTGAGTTTTTCAGTGGATTTAGTCCGTAACCCTCCCCCCCCCCCAATCAAAATAACTGCTATAGAATGGCAGAATAGCTTTATTTTTCTGTTTATGGTCCCCTTTCAAGCATTTATGCTTGATTTAAGGGCTTACATTAGGAGGAATGGAACCTTTTTTCCCCTTTGATACTATTTAAAATTATTGGGATTTATTTTTTTTTGCCAATTGAGTACAAATGTCTGCTATTAGCAACTCTTGATTCTCCTATATATTTTTTTAGAATTGAGGGTTCCATATACTGTTTTTTTTCATAGCAATGCTTCCCTTGTATTTTCTGCTCTTAGGGCTTTATAAATAGCTTATCCTTAAGTGCCTGTTTCCAATAATACCCTGGGTTTAATTGTAATTCTTTTAACCCTCTTTTGGAACAGTATCGTGTTATTCAATCCAAAAGTAATAAAATGTTTCCTTGCATTAGGTCATGGTAATATGATCTTTTAAAAAATAGGCTTTTGGGAACATATGACATAAAAAGTTTACAAAACAGTAGAAGAAAGGGGAGCTTTTAAAGGAGGAAGAGCAGATCCCATAGATTAATTTTTATAATAAAAGCATTCAGTCTTGATTGAAATGTAAAGAAAAATACAAACAGAGCTAGAAGTTATAGTTTTGTTTGGTTCTCTATCATAGAATATTGGGTGTATGTAAAAATCCCACAAATACGTATATCTAAACGTCATGTAGGGTTTTCCCCCCCAAGATACAAAATATCAGAGCTTGGAAATAATTGGACCACTTCATGAAAGATAACTGGATTGCCTGCAATGAATAATTATTTGACATGGATGAGTTCATGTGCTCAAACAGATTTGAAAGATTTGAAAAATCTGTTACATTTCATGGCAAAGCTGGTCATATAAGTATATTGGGGTGAGGAATCAGCTCTACCAAGAGTTTTAGCTAAAGGTCTGAAAGTGAAGCTGGAGAAGAGAGAGGAGTCAAATAAGTTGCTGAGTTTGAAGAATTTACAGCTTTTTTATCTTTAATTTACCATTTTTGAAAGATGGTAAATTAAGGCATCTGGCTTCTTTTCTTCATCCCATATCATCCTCTGCATTAATTTCATTTGCTGTCTTCATGTAATTTATTTTTCACTTTATTTCAGTATAAATGCTCCTTCCCTACCAGATCTCTATATGGGAAAACATAGAAGCAAATAGTTCCCTGCCCCCTCTGCCCCACCATGACTAAATGATGTGTGCTGAGTCATAAGTAGATTTTCACTGTGGTGCCTCATATTTTTCTAGTAGCCTCTAATTGTTTTTCCTTTGAAAAAAGTATTGTCTTAGATATTGTAGATAAAAGTTCATGCTAGATTTCATTTATTCTGTCTTATATATTCTTCTCTTTTCATAGGGAACCATAGCAATTTTATTTATAAAGTTCATATAGAGTATTATATTGCATAAAAGTAGTTTGTTGGTGAAATATGAAATCATTCCATCTGAGAAACTCTTTGACTGATCTTCAACATATCCTACACCACAGAAATATGGAATTAAATTGTCAGCTTTCTTTATTAATACAATGTATTTTTAAGCCCTCATAAGCAAAATCTTGGATTTACATTTTATCCTTTCTTTCCTGAATATAAACTAGAGAACAATTAAGTAAAGTTTATATGTGTGGATTTCTTAAGTCTGGTTTATAAAGCGATATCAAATGTGTGTAGCCATATAATTTTGCATGTAGATTAATTTCCAGGTTGCATTCTTAAGGGATTTTGCTGTTAGCTTTGCTTGTATGTGTATAACTACTTTTAATTTATGTTTTAATAATTTTTCTAACTACAGATAGGCAGTTTTCCATCATGGACTGGCAGCCAGATGAACAGGGCCTCCAACAAGTTCTTCAGTTACTCAAAGATTCCCAGTCTCCAAACACAGCAACCCAGCGTATTGTGCAAGATGTATCCTTGAAATAATTAGCATTGCTACAGCATTGCTTGAGATTTAAAAAGAGAACAAAATGCAGTTCTCATTTGCAATGAACCTAAAGAATAGAGGGAGGAAAAATGATATGTCACATTGGGGAATACAGGTAATCCTTGACTTATCACCATGTGTTTAGTGCCTGTTCAAAATTACAATGGTACTGAAAAAAGTGATCTATGACCATTTTTCACAATTACAACCATTATAGCATACCCATGATCATGATCAAAATTTGGGCACTTGGCAACTGGCATGTATTTATGACAGTTACGCTATCCCAGGGTCATGTGATCGCCACTTGTAACCTTCCCAGTTGGTGTCTGACGAGCAAACTCAGCTGCATGATTCACTTAACTGCAGTGATTCGCTAATAATTGTGGCAAAAAAGGTAATAAAATGGAGCAAAACTCACTTAATAATTGCCTTGGTTAGCAATGGAAATTTTGGGCTCAGTTGTGGTTGTAAGTCGAGGACTCTCTGTAATTACTAATGAGATAAACAATTTATTAACAACTTTCCCAACATACTACTTTTCCAGATATTTGGGGCTGCAATCCCCATATTTCTGGACCAGCGTTAATATTGATTGGATTTATAATCTAGGTCACTGGAGGATATCAGAAGCTCCTATTCTAAAACAGTGCTAGCTGAAAACAAACCTGAAAGCAGTTCTTTTGGCAGTGTCTTATTCTTGTTATAGCCTTCTGTAATGGGCTGGCTGGGGATTATGGATCTTGCATTCCAGCATATCTGGCAAACACGAGGTGGCAAAAAGCTGCTGTCATAGGGCAATATTGTCTTTTTGTGGCTGAAAAATAAAGGCTTTTGGAGACTTTTAGTTAGAACATATTAAGAATAAATTCTTAACTAATGCTACAGAAACTAAAACAGCTCAACCAGTTCCCTGATTTCAATAACTATTTGATATTTGTTCTGACACGGCTGAAATCTGAGGGTATGTCTATTAAATCTATTACAACACAAGTTTTAAAAAGCTTTGTATTATCTGTATAATATTGGGACACAACATCTAATTTATAATGTCTGCTTAAATTAATTGGCCATTAGAATATTGGGAAAATTAGATTTTGATTTAAGCGATACGGCATATTTAGTTTCTGAGTAATGTTGGAAAACTGCCTGATTTAACAGCTTAAAGGAGATTTTCCTTTTGATGTGTGACTGATAATTTGGTGCTCTGTATGGCTTAGAAAGCAAAGGAGGATTTCAGGAATCAAAAACTCGCTTCCTTTGTTTTATTCAATGCTGCTCCATTGGAGCTGTGCTCACCCTTCAAAATAGTAGAGCAAGGGTTAATAGGCTGAGCTTTTGGAAGAGCACCAATGAAAGAATCGAGAATGAGGTAAGAAGAAGACAAGCCCATTGTAAACACATAAATTAACTTGCAAGAGATTCTATAGATAAAGGTGTTCTGTGACTGATGACCAAAAGTCTGTAGTGTCCTGGTTTTTAAGTATACCAAAAGGATTGAAGTTGTTTGGATCTTTAGAATAATTTATAATAAGCCATTGTTTGTACTAGAAACTAGTGAAACTCCTGAGTGAAATAACTGTAATAATTATATTTTTGCCTTGTTTTCCCCCTTAAAGCTTTTGGTAGTTTTGTTGGATGACTTAGGAACAAAGAATCATTTAATTCTACACACAAGATTTATTGGTATATTAAAATGCTCTCCTTTATTTTGTGAAAGCTGGAGGTCATATAGCCCTTATAGTCATCCAAACTTACGATCTTTTTAAACAAAATTTAATCATCTAAAAGGCTAATATTATTAACTTTTTAAGTTTTCAATTTTGGTATTGAGGCAGTAGTGTTTACTCCATCAGTTATAGAACTGGTACACTGAAACTAAAAAAATACTGTGTTGAATAATCCATGCATCTTGATTTTAATTGAAATGCTATGCTCTTTAGCACTGCTCTGAATTATAGGCTAATAAATATAATATGAAAAACTCAAATAGAAATTGATACAGTCTAGCTCAGTACACCAACAATGGTACTGTCGAATTTCTTAAAATCTGGAAGTGTATTTATCACATGACTAAAGTACATGAATGCTGAGTTGCATTGTAGAGCCAAAATATAATCATGCTGCTAAATTTGTTGGCTGAATGGGAGATCAGACTGTGACTCTTTTCAACACAGCTTGGTTAGAGTCCAAACATAGTTTTGCAGTCCAAAGTATATGATAAAATTATAGGTGCATAATCTTATGGATGTCTTTAAGACATTCACAAAGAAGATTAATAACATGCATATGCATACATAGGCTGCATTACTTTGTTGATGTACATAACTTCGTTGTGTGACAATCAGCCAACTGCTGAATCCAGTTTTTTTCAGTGTCCTTATTCACATCACTTTTATTTCTGGCTTTTTGTATGTTATTATATAAAATGTCTCCATAATTTTATGTAATATCTCACAAAATTTGGTTCTAATCCAACTGATCTCTTTAAAACAGATGAACCTACCCGTTCTCTGAGTGGCTTGATCCTGAAGAACAATGTGAAAGCTCACTACCAGAGTTTTCCCCAGCCTGTTGCTGAATTTATTAAGCAAGAGTGTCTTAATAACATAGGGGATGCTTCTTCTCTTATAAGAGCTACAATTGGTGAGTAGCGGTAAGAAGCTGAGGATGAATTACCTACTACAATTAATCTGTGCAGTGTTTTGGGTCGGAAACTCAGGAGCACATTGGAATGTGAAAATGGTATCTGTCTGCAACTGTGAGCAGCAGTGGTTCTTCCC
>JANHFL010006796.1:327376-352321 GCA_032468155.1 Oxyrhabdium leporinum | reverse complement strand
AGATGCTATTTTCTCCTGTAAACTCCCAGCCTTCTTTTAAACAATATTTCTGGAGAGCTGCTCTTTGTTATTAGGAAGGAAGGGTTATACTATGTCTTTTTCTAAATTAGTGCTGTGAAGGTATTTTAATTAGAAGCAGAATTATTAAATAAAATGCTGCCTTAACTTGTAATTGTCAGCTAACCGTGCAAATTGGAACTTGTTTACCTCCCTCTGTATAGGAAGACTTGTAAAAATAGGTGACAGGGCTTATCAGACATGAAGCAAGTGGACTTGTGTAAACTGGATTTGTCAGTATAGACCTTAGTCATAGTATAGAGTATCTCTTTAAGGGCAAAAAAATATAATTTAAACTGTAAAAGTTTAATTTACTCCAATTGTAGCTCTCCAAAAATTAACATGTAACATAAAGGATTTTCACACTTTATTTTAGTTACCTATAAATAATTCCTCCTAGTATGTCTCAGTGGCTTTAAAAGTCTTAGCATGTTTGCTGTTAGATTAGTTGGGGAATCAACATATCTCTACTCCAGTGAACAATAGGTAACAGAAGCATGTTGGGTCTCAAGTAGAAATTTCATTTTTTATAGCAAACATAAAAGTTTTTGTATGAGAAATTTGCTTGTGAGGTGATCTTATAGTTTGTTCTTTGTCTTGGCAGGTATTCTTATAACAACAATTGCTTCCAAAGGAGAACTGCAGATGTGGCCAGAGCTTCTGCCCCAACTCTGCAATTTACTTAATTCTGAAGATTACAACACATGTGAAGTGAGTCTGGCAACTGCATAGAATTAATTGATGGCTTGAGCCAGCAAGATGGTCTTAACTACGGCTATAAAGTGTATAGATTTGGCATTGAAATTTTCCTAAGAAAGCTAGTGTAAGTGATGCCAGAGGCCATATTTTATTTAGTGTGTTAAGGATTTTTCAGTTATTTCTAGGTATCGTATATTAATATATTGAACTTCTAATTTATTAGTCACTTCATTGGAATCCTATGTCTGCTCACTAATCAGCTATTTGTGAGTTTACTCTTTCTGATCAGTAAACATCAGACAAGAGTCCCTCTGTGAGGGAGATGACAGTTTTGAAATTAGACAAGTCAGAAAAGGTTTCCCCTGCCAGTTGTGTCTGACTCTAAGGGGCGGTGCTCATTTCTGATTCACAGCCGAAGAGCCAATGTTGTCCGAAGACATTTCCATGGTCATGTGGCCAGCATAACTATACACTCAAAGTGCACACCTCATTGTTAGTTTCCCACCAAAATGGTAACTATCTACTTCCATTTGCATGCTTTCAAACTGTTAGGTTAGCAGAAGCTGGGCCAGTAACAGAAGCTCGTTCTGTTACATGGTACTTGCATCTCGAATGCCAGCCTTGCTGTCCACAAGCCCAGTGTCTTAACTGCTTGGCACTTGTGCCCCCCTAAGATAAATAACAGGATAAGATAAAATATTGATGTTTTCAGGATTTATGAAGTTAACTGTTTGAAAAAGCCTAGCTGGTGTTAATGATGTTTACAATTTTTTTGAAGATGTAGTGTCATATTTCAGAAATGTGTTCTTGCTGTACACAGTGTGATGCAGGTAGTACAAGTAGTCCTTGACTTACAACCAGTTGCTCAATAACCATTCAACCAACCCATCCTCAAAGTTACGGCAGCTGCCTCACCCCCTACCCCACATCACGTGATTGCATTTTGGGAGCTTGGCAACTGACCTGCATTTACAACTGGTTGCAGCACCTTGCAATCACATGACTGCATTTTTTTTTGCTCTTTCTAGCAAAAACCTCACCCATTCAAAATAATAGATTTGCTTAATGACAACACAATTCACTTTATGACCATCCTAAAAAGAGTTGTAAGTCACCTCTGCCTTGGCTTACTGTCTGAATGATCTATGACTGAAATTTGGAGCTCCATTATGGCTGTAATTTGAGGACTACCTGTACTCTTGTTTTACTGTGTAATTTTTCATCATCGTAAAACTTCATAGTGAAAATGGTGTGTGTGTAAAAAGAGAGTTGGGCAGTATCATATCCAACTGGTACTCTAAAAAAAGTTCAGGTTAAACATTTGCATCTTGGAAATATGTGTTTTCTAAGAATATATCCAAGTGTTCCCAGTTTTTACTGCTAAAAAAAGTTTTTTTTTAATAACAATCCAATTGGTACTCCTCAATCTCTTTAGCTATTTAGCCACTAGAATGGCACATAAGCAGGTTGTTGCGTAGGAAGTCTGGCTCTGGGTAAGAGGACAACACGTTCCTTCAGATTGGCAGCTTGTCTCTTTTCTCTGGCACAGAGTGAATACCGCTTATGTTAGAAAAGCAATTTGAGGAGCAGAGCCAAGCTGCAGGCATTCAAATGAATTTTAGATGCTCTTTGCCTGTTTTTCATCTCCATATATTTGTTACTAAATGTTACAATGCTCTATAGGGGGCATTTGGTGCATTACAGAAGATCTGTGAAGATTCTGCTGAGCTCTTGGACAGCGATGCTCTCAACCGGCCTCTTAATGTCATGATCCCAAAGTTCCTTCAGTTCTTCAAGCATTGCAGCCCCAAAATTAGGCATGTATCTGTTCTAACATCAATTAAACATTTAGTGGAATGTGCCATTTCTGATTAAAATTAAAGATAGTAATTAAAGCTTTTTATAATATATTTACTGCTTTTTGATGAAATAAACAACCAAAATCATATTGTTATCTAATTTCAAATATTTTGTCTGTCACAAAATTAGTAGTAGGTTTGGCAAGTAGCTCAGGTATCTAAACTAGTCTTACTGATCTTACTGATTGGACTGATTTCCAATTCTCAGTTTTCTTAGCAATCTAGAGAGTGCTGACAGTCAAGGTCCACCCATTGCACTACAGTACTTGTGGGTAATTCAGCCCCAATTGTCTTAAGTTCACATGATATTAACCCATTAACAATGATTTTGCAAAGTACAGTGACCAAGTCATGTTAAAAAGAAAAGACAAAACATCTGATAATTTAGTGTAATAGGTGAACCTAGATAGAAGCTTCATAAACTTATGAAACTAAGCCAAAAGTCCTGCTTGAAATAAATCAGGAAATAAATGAGTAGTATAAATGGAAACAATTCCCTCCTTTGTGATGGGATTTTTCTTTCTTTCTTTACAAGTAATGGAACCAACTGGAAACCACCATTAACTGTAGGTGTCTAGTTTACATATAATAGGTGATAGGGTACATTGTTAGTAAACAATAATAGATATTTGACCATTGGGTTTTGCATCCTGAATTGCTTGGAATAGTTTTCAGTTTAAGAAAATGTTCATAATGGCAGTTTTCAGATTAGGCTCCTTGATTACATAAATGGAAAAGCAAAGTTGGTAGAAAGTGCTGCTTGTCATATCCAGGTTTCCATAAGCAAGATTCTTCTCTGAATGTTCCCTACAGAGTACCAAGTGTGAAGAAGAACATTTATTGTTACATAGTGACATATTTTAATCTTTGGAACTTTCCTTGTAACATAGTTACCATTTTAGTAATGTAAAAATATATTATCTACCTTGTTAGGCTTTTAATAGAAGTGAATTATTGCTTTGATCATCAGTTTTACTGTTAATTGTTTTGACAGTATATTACATTTACTATTATTAAAATAGTGTATTAATAAAATAGCAATAAAATTAAAATACAATTACAAACCAATCCTTAATTCTTATTTTGGGATTACTTTATAAACGAGCACTGCGTCTTATATACTATAGTTTCCTTCCACCCACCTTGTTTTTTTTTAATGGAATGCAGTGGACATTGACAAGCATGGTTCCTTCCTCTGAAGGTGACTGCTGGGAAACAAGCATCCATTGTTGCAAAATTATATGTTCATAGTTTTGCACATCATGCTTCAAAATTGTATAAACATATTTTACTGAATAACTCAAAACCAATGTTATGTGCAAAGCAACAATTTAAATAAATTGCATGAGGACTTTGTGCAATAAGCAAACTCAGTTGTGTCCGGCTTCATTTTGAAATAGAAATTTAATACTTAGCAAATGTTCAGATTTTAATAGAATTTTGCTAAGTTTCTTAAAGTTAGATATGTTTCTTTTTTTACGTTGCATGAGAGCTGCAAAGTTTAGAAACCATTTTAAGATGGAATATTTTATTTTAATAAAATAACCTCCAACATTCATTATGATTATAATAGTATTATTTAATGACTTGTAAAATTAATTAAAGTAATTTCTCTTGTTGTAGAATTAGAGTTGTATTTCAAGGAATATTAGTTTGTGGGTTTTAATTTTGAAGGTTTTGGGGAGGAAAGAAGACAAAGGTTGGAAGTAAATAATTTCATTTTTGAATGGAAAATACAGGTATTCTTCAACTTGCAACATTTCATTTAGTGACTGGTCGAAGTTACAACGGCCCTGAAAAAAGTGCCTTATAACTTTTTTCACACTTACGTCTTTGCAGCATCACATGGTCATGTGATCAAAAAGTCAGATGCTTGGCAGCTGATTCATATTTATGATGGCTGCAGTGTCCCAGGGTCACATAATCACCTTTTGCAACCTTCTGATAAGCAAAGTCAATGGGGAAGCCAGATTCACTTACCAGCCATATTATCTAACAACTGCAGTGATGCACTTAATAACTGTTACAATTTTGGCCATAAGTTGAGGACTACCTGTATAAATAAGTAAAGAAAATTGTTTTGTCCAGAACTTGAGATTATATCATGTTAGTAAAGTCAGTAGCAAAGGCTAAACCAAATATTTTTAAAGCTGTTATTTTCTGTTCCTTAGGTCGCATGCTATTGCTTGTGTCAACCAGTTCATCATGGAGAGGGCCCAGGCCTTGATGGATAACATAGATACATTTATCGAGGTGAGAGAGCCTACACCAATGGTTGTTTTGAAGGTGGAGGTTTTATAGTCCACTTATGCATTAGGTGTTCTATGGGCTCATTAGTATTATAATTTTAGAGTACAGTTGGGTAATTCCCAAATCCCTTTTCTCCAACTCCCAGATTGCTTTCAATTTACAGCACTTCCTGTGTAACTTTGGTGAGCAACTACAGCAAACTGATAAGTTTTTAATAGGCTTTATAGACTTTTAAAAATGCATCCTTAAAATTATGGTAAAAGTCTTACAATGTCATTATAACATAATACTTTATGGATGGGAGGGAAAACTTGCAGCTCCTGACTTTGTGAGCTTTGCCTTATCCAGGTAAATTCTCTTCTTTAAGGAGAAATCACTTCATCTTAAATAAAAAGAAGTCTGTGAACATCTTCTAGAGGTTTTCTTTCTGATTATTACAGTTTTTGGATCAAGTATCCTGAAACATACCAAATGTTTCTCTTTCTGAACAGTGGTGGGGAGAAACTCTGGAATTGTTTTTTGGAAATTTATTTACTGGCTTATGTGTAGATGAGGAGGTCTTGAAATTTTAAGAAATGCCAAGGTTCTTCAGGGCAAAGTTTGAAGTCATTGAATTAACAGTTCTTTAATCTCACAACATACAATCAGATTTTCTTCTGTGATAGTTATATTTGTCTACTACTGTAACTATAGGGAGTATCAGGTCTTTTTTTTTGTCTGGTGCTTAATATGATTTCTTAAAGGAAGATAAGGATTTCAACATTTGCATCCTTAGCTTTCTACGTTTTAGTAATTTCTTTTTACTGCAGTTACATATCCATGGTCAGAGGCAACCTTAGAAAACACAGGGTCCAGTACAGAGAGAAAGGTATTTGGTTCTTAATACCAACATATTCCTTTCCCTAAATTTAGATAAATATAATATGGCCTTAACTATGCATACTGAGGTCATTGTTTTGCTGTCTTGTGCTACCTCTGTACTTGAAAATATGCAGACAGTGTCTATGAAAAACTTGAATATTCATAGAGTGTACAACAAACAGTAAGCTTGAAGCTTTTCTGTTTTCTTTCTGTATACACTTGTTTTGGCTTTACTAACTTTGTTTTCACTATGTGTCCATTTGTTAGAAATACTACTTGCACTTGGCTTGAGTTGCATGCGAAATAAATGCATTTCCGTATTATTGACGAAGAACACAGATTGTAATGTTTTTCTGCATAGGAGGGAAGGTTTTCTGTCTAAGCTGCTACAGTTCTAGAAGATCCATTTGTCCAGTTGTTGAAGATGGCATTGGATTCATGACTTAAAATAATTTTTCCCCATTCCATTCTTGGCAGCACTTATTTGCCTTGGCAGTAGATGAAGATCCTGAGGTTCGAAAGAATGTTTGTAGAGCTTTAGTAATGCTGCTAGAAGTGCGAATTGACCGACTGATTCCTCACATGCATAGTATCATCCAAGTAAGTACTCTTGCTTTGAAAAGTTGGTCCCTCTAAACTAACGATAGCAAAGCTATCACATACATGTCAGAGGTGACATGTTATAACATTTTGAGTGTCACACAGCTTTTATTGATACCCGACAACTATTCACCCTGTTGATGTTTATCAAATATAAAGTTTATGATGATTACCAAAGAAGCTGAATGAACAAAAATACAAGAACCATGTGACCCTGCACCATCCAGTCTAAAATTTTATCTACATTGTGCAACATTCTGGAAGTTGATAGTTGTTCACCAGTTATTTTGGGGAACAGAGACGAAAAAGGGATAATGAGTGGTAGCCACTTGTGTTGCTCCACTGGTCCATAGAAAGGTCAGGGATGCTCTGCGAGTTGACAGGTTCATTCTCAGTGACTTATGCTACTTATGTGACAAGTCACAAGCAAATACGTATCAGGTCACTACCAAATCCAGGTAGTCCTCAATTTACAACCATAATTGAGCCCAAAAGTTCTACTGCTAAGCAAGCCATTTGTTAAGTGAGTTTTTGCCCCATTTTCGACCTTTCTTGCCACAGTTGTTACTTGAATCGCTGCAGCTGTTAAGTTAGTACATGGTTAAGTGAATCTGGCTTCCCCATTGACTTTGCTTGTCGAAAGTTTGCAAAAGTTGATCACGTGACCCCAGGGCAGTCATAAATATGAGACAGCTACCAAGCATCTGAATTTTGGTCACATGACCAGGGGGATGCTGCAACAGTCGTAAGTGTGAAAAACAGTCATAAGGCACTTATTTCAGTGCAGCTGTAACTTCACACAGTCAAATGAAATGTTGCATGTTAAGGACTACCCGTATTCTCTATTCAAAAATGAAAATTATTTACCTTTGTTTTCTTTCCTCTGCAAAAGCCTTCAAAATTAAAACCCACAAACTAATATTCTTCCATGTACAATTCTTAATTCTACAACAGGAGAAATTAATTTTACAGGTCATTAAATAATACTAGTAGTATAATCATAATGAATGTTGGAGGGTTTTAAAGAAAACATTTAAGTATGGTCACTAAACAAGATGTTGTAAGTCAAGGAGTACGTGTACTGCTTTTTGCAGCAAACAAAGCAAAAAAATGGTTTCTTGATTCAAAGCTTTTATGTCATGTGGCTTTGTTACAGTATATGCTTGAGAGGACTCAGGACAGTGATGAAAATGTGGCATTGGAAGCATGTGAATTCTGGCTGACATTGGCTGAGCAACCCATCTGCAAAGAGGTGCTGTCTTCACCTCTAGTACAGTGAGTAATTTAATAGCGGCAGTAGTGCATGGCCTACTTTTTGATCCATGAACTTTGTTTTCATGTAGTAAGTGATTGATATTTACATTGTCAAAGTTTGCAGATGGTTGCGCTATTGTATCCTTTTTTAACAGAAGCTTTGTGTAGGAAGGAGGCAAAAAAGGAGGCGGAATAAGACATGGCTGCCACTAAGCTAATTTTGCTTATCTGAGTTTCAACTAGGCTGAATACTTTATATTAAAACTATATATTAAGCATATAAAGCTTAATGTATATGTTTGTGAGCTTTCCTTAGAGAAACTAATACAATAAAATAACAGAATATAAAAATGAAAATACTTAATATATATCCCTTTGGTTCAAAGGAGTATTTTCATGAAAAAATGGTCCACAACTATTTTAATCCAGGTGGATAGTATCTCTCACCATAAACTAAACTTTAGACTTCACCAACCCAACTGTCACTGTACTAATTATTGATTAGAAAGATGGGACAAGACGGTTGGCCACCCTTTTCTAAACAAATCTATCTTCATATTTCAGCAAGTGAAATGTCATTTAAAATGCTTCTTATAAGACTGAGCATAAGACTTGATTACTCTTTCCAGAACTGGAAAGAAGAAAAATATTTTAAAATTGCCCATCAATTGCTATTGCCCAGCTATTACCAATTGCCATTGGTAGACTATTGCCCATCAATTGCTATGTATACTTGTTATATTCCTATAATCATCTCACATATTAATATGAATTATTGTAGATTTCTAGAGTTATAGAATTGGAAAACCAATCCCCTGTTCAGTGCAGAATACGCTACAGCATTTCTGATTGGCTCGCTCTATGAAAGAGAAGTCACCACATAATGTGATGGCCTATTTAAGTGATTAACAGTTCTTACAGTTATAGCCTGATTTCTGGCTTGAACCACTTTCTTTGTAGTTTTAACCCATTAGATCTGGTCTTGCCTTAGGACAGTCGTTCTCAGCCTGTGGTCTGCAGACCCCTGGGGGTCCGTGATGTCATCACTCGGGGCCTGCAAAGTCTTAAAGAAGTGTTATTTAAATCTTAAGTCTTGGGGGTCCATGGCCATGGTCACAAAAGATGTTTAAAAGTGGTCCATAGTGAAGAAATGGTTGAGAACCAATGCCCTAGAATGTCTTATCACTTTTTTTAACCACAAACCACAAAGTCTGAGTGGACTTTATAATTTACTATTACATACTGTAGTTGCTTGCCTAACAACAGAGGCCATGGTATCTTGTGTGAATACTTCCTTGCCTTTAAAAATAATTCAAATGTTTTTGAACTCTCAGATGCTATTGAAATGCAAATCATAATTTTTATTTCTATTTGTCAAAGCTGCTGTTATCCATATTGTTCTGGGTCAAATTTTCACCTGATAAACTAATCTATCTCATTTTCTTTTAACAGATTGATTCCTATTTTGGTGAAGGGCATGAAATATTCAGAAATTGACATCATATTGTTGAAGGTAACTTTACTTTGATCTTTCAAACAATTTAGGAATACTATATTGCTTAGTTTCTTGATACTTTTTCTTTTCTGACTTTTTATCACCACTTGTTCTGACCTAGGCTTCACGAAATCAAGAAGCAGACTCCCTGTTCCAACAAAACCCCTGTTTATTAGGCTAATGTGAATTCCTATCATTCGCATCCAGCAAAGTCCCTGCAAACAGTCTTTCAAGGGTAAATTACAACCACAGACCTTATCAGGCTTGGAGAGCTGCCAAGCCGATAGCTTCCAAGCGCAATGCTGTACAAGAAAATACTTGGCCAGGAGTCTCTGATAGTCACAAACAAATCTTCATACTAATTAAACAAACTAATTGTCTCCTGCAAAACACCACTCCCCTTTTGCTCCTCTTTATTCCCTATGGGAGGGACCATTCACCATCCACCTGAGCCTTTACTCCCAAGTCGAGCCTTGTTCCTTAACTGTTCCCTTCTGCTGGCAGCTCTGCACATGTGTACATCGGGAACAGGCTCCAGCTGTTCTTCTGCCCCACTGATCTCCAACTCCGAAGGCATATGATAACTTTTGGGACAGCCCTGGCCCATCTCTGCCACCGATGCAGAGCACTCGTCAGAGCATTCCCCAGACTCCAGGACTGGCCCATGTTCCTCCCCAACCTCCTCACTGTCAGAGTCTGCCGCCAGTTCTGCTGGCCACTGGCAGGTCACAACAACACTCATATTGGTTTTCTAAGCCAAGTTAATTAAAATGATATTATTCTGTGTTGTATAGTAGCTTCAATACTGCTTCATTGCTTTTTATGCCATTGTTACTGCTGAACATCCATCCTGGTGTACTGGAAAAAAAGACATTTCTATGAAACTGAAAAAGTACATTATCTATTGCAAAAAGTGTAATGCACACACAAATACACACATACACTGTATACACATACTGGTCCCTTCATGTCAGTTTTGACTCCTGGACTTGTCCTTGTAGTTTTCTTGGCAAGATTTTTCCAGAAGTGGTTTGCGATTGTCTCCTTCCAAGGGCTGAAAAAGAGTGACACCCAGGGTCACTTAGCTGGTTTTTTATCTAAGGCAGGATTAAACTGGTCTCCCGGTTTCTAGCCTTGTGCCTTAACTACTACACCAAACTGGCACTCATAGTTTATATATCAGGTAACAAAAAAAAGTTATAAGCAATAAGTCAGATGGTATGGATTTTTACCTCTTAAAGAAGGTTATAACATATTTGTAAATACAAGGAAAAGGCTGAGCAAATGCATTTATGGAAATGATGCATGACCTTCAACCTGACAGCAGTGATGGGTTGTTATATTCGTACTGTCTGATCCATAGAAGCATTGTCTGAAGCCTCTTGAGAAGCTTGTAGTTCATTTCATTCTATCAAATGTTTAAATCAGCATTTTGAAGTATTTTCATAAATTGATTTCTCACTAGTCAAATACAGATGCCTGCAAGTGAACATGATATCCATGGTCCTTGTTGGTTTCTTATCTGAATCTCTTTTATACAGAGAGTAACCATGTGGATTTCAGAGAATAATTCAGGTCTTTCATTGAAGAACCAATGGAATACTATAGTGTTTTGCTTTCTTAGCAAGAGAGATTCCCTATGAAATGGGATTCCATAGGCTCTTTTCTCTCACTTGCAGGGTGATGTGGAGGAGGATGAAGCTATCCCAGATAGTGAACAAGATATAAAACCTCGCTTTCATAAATCACGCACAGTTACTCTGCAGCACGAAGAGGAGCGGTTGCAGGATGAGGAAGATGGAGAGGATGAGGACGATGACGATGACACACTGTCTGACTGGAATTTGAGTGCGTGGGGGAATTAGTATTAAACCGTGCTCTAGGGATTGAGAGGAGTAAAATGCCAGGGATGTGAATTCTGGGAAATAGTGCACATGGGTGAAATGGAGAGAGCTATACTATGATCATTTTTGAGCTTGAAACGCCCTATGTAGGTGAAATGGTTAATGTGTTTTCTACTTTGCTGTTATATGGAATTGGATGATAATTAGATATAGAAAACAAGTTCTACTGGGAACCAGTTGTTAACTCTTCTTTGTGGCTGCCCCTTTTTAACTAATTTTACGTCATCTTGGCAGAGGCTTGAGAGAAGAGCATATACTTAATTTTCTAATACCTATCATTGAAATAATAAATTACTGACATAACAGGGTTTAGTGCAGACGCTCTTTGTACTTATTGATGTGAAAACATTTTCTCCTTTCAGTATTCGTGTCATTTCTGTCACATGGCCCATTTCTTTTGCAGGGAAGTGTTCTGCTGCTGCCCTTGATGTGTTGGCCAATGTCTTTCGAGATGAGCTCCTTCCGCATCTGCTGCCACTACTCAAGGGGCTGCTTTTCCATCCTGAGTGGGTCATCAAGGAGTCTGGAATCCTTGTCTTAGGGGCGATTGCTGAAGGTGAATCTTGAAGTTATTAACTTAAATCAGAATTTCTTTCTTCTGAGGGACAAGGACATTAGTGATCGCTTTAAAAAAAGCATGGAATTGGCAGTTTTAATAAGTTTATCTGAGTACGTCTAGATTATGTACTAAAAACATTTTTTGCATTTCTAGGCTGCATGCAGGGCATGGTTCCTTATCTTCCTGAGCTGATTCCCCACTTGATCCAATGTCTGTCTGACAAGAAGGCCCTGGTGCGTTCCATTGCCTGCTGGACCCTGAGCCGCTATGCACATTGGGTTGTAAGCCAACCCCCAGACATGTATCTCAAGCCTCTGATGACAGAATTGCTCAAAAGGATTCTTGACAGTAATAAAAGAGTGCAGGAGGCTGCTTGCAGGTAATCTGCTCCTGGAATGCGTCAGTTATCTGTGAAGGACAGCATTAGAGACTTAAGGGTTTTTTTCCTTTATCGGCACAAATATGCTTTCTTATTTATTTACCTATTTATCTATTTCTTGTGTTTCTTTTAATTTGTAATCAAAGTGGCTAATAATTAAAATACAAATAAAACATTGATGATCCTTTACCACCCATAGTTCTCTCTGCTTAAATGTAGAAATGTCTTTGTAGAGTCCCAGCTGATTATTGTTATCTCCTAGGCTTGATAGGGAGCTTAAAAACGTTAAGAAAGGTATCTGTAAACCTTGAGCTTCCATCTGTAGCCTTGAATAAAACTAGGATCTGTAGCATGAATGGATTTTTGGGAAACATAAATGCTGCATACATCTTCTAATGCCCTTTATTCCTGACAGTTTGGCTTGGGATCATGACTTCTTTTTGCCACTGTGCAAGTAACATTGGGTTCTTGAAAGAGTATAGCCTCATTTTGCCTGCCTATTACAATCTTGAGAAAGAAACACTGGGAGAACAATAATTGTTACATTCCCAGCCTGCATCCAGAATATATGATCTGTGTGGACTGGCCACCCATATCCTGAAGCATGTCTTTACTAGAAAACTCCCCTTGTAAGGCTTTCTACTGTTACCTTGAGGCTTTCTTTGGATATGATGAAGAATTTGATGACTGAGCTCTATCACATGATGAGTCATGTATTCGTACTGTCTGATCCAGAGAACTGCCCTTATATTTCAGATCAAAAATAGTGATTAGACTAGCACATTAAAACTATTTTTTTTATTCAAACTGAAACAAGTGTTGGGTTGACTTTTCATTTCTATCTGTCTGTTTCCTGGTGCTGTTACCCTTTGGGTTTGTATTCACTTCTTATTGTCTTTTTTTTTAGTGCTTTTGCCACCCTTGAGGAAGAAGCTTGCACAGAATTGGTCCCATATCTCAGTTTCATTCTGGATACTTTGGTTTTTGCTTTTGGAAAATACCAGCACAAGAATTTGCTGATCCTGTATGATGCAATCGGCACTCTGGCTGATTCTGTTGGACACCACCTCAACCAGCCGGTTAGTACATTTTTTTCCTATTGGCAGCAGTGTCAGCAGAAACTGCTAGCATTCAATGACTGTGATTAATTGAACTGTCTCCCTATTTCTTCTCACGTGAATAAAATACTATTAGTGCCAGGATTTTTGAATATAGGCAAATCCAGGTTGTGAATTTTTTTGTTTTCTACTCAATAGGATAACATTAGGGGGAAAGGGATCTGCTACTTATATCTGTTTTCTTTAAAACAGAAATACTTAAATGTTCTTCCATAATAAAATTTTATGGTAGTGTAGGTAGGGATCTGACTCCAACACAGGAGTATAAGCCATAGTGGGATGCCTCTTTTACAGTTTTTGGATTTCCACCAAACCTGTTTCCTTAATGCTAATGTCCACAGATGGGATTTCTGGAAAAGAAAAGCAGATAAATATTCCGTTCATAACTGTTGATGCTCTTGACACTAGGAGATTTCCTAGTGACTGGAAGAACTTGATGGAAAAGGTTAGCTCAATGGAAGAGATCTTACCCTGCGTGCAGAAAATCCCACACTCTGTCTTTGGCATCTTCAGTTAAAGGATCTCTAGGTAGTCCAGGTTCTAAGGTAGAATAGACCAGGATTATGCAGATTCTGAGGAAACAGATAAATAGTTAGAGAAAAAATACACCTCTTGAATCGAAGAATCTTTTGGGGCACCAGGATAGAATGAATTTCAGAGTTCTTCCACATCAAAACAAAAGCAGAAAACGACCTCCTAATAATTAAGATTAGCTTCTTTATAGTTATGGTGCGTTTAGAGCAAGAAAAGAGCAATGTTATTGCCAGTATTAAATAAGTGGAAGTTGGAAATCATTACTGTCTATTGCAAATCATTCAGAGATCAAAGTTTACCTTCAGCCCATCCTAAAAAACAGGTAGCCCTCAGCTTGCAGTTTCCATTGTTAAGCGATGAGATTGTAGTATGCGACTGCATCATTTAGGGATAGCACTCCTGCAGTCTCAGTTGGCATCGTTAACTGAAGCCCATAGTCATTAGGTGAGGCAATTTCCTGCCAACTTTCCACAGTCAAACACAACAGAGAAGCTAGAAGGAAGTGGCAAGTCCCAGGCAGGCAGGTAAGTGGTTGCTACTGGATAAAGGAGGAACCCAGGAGATATGGAGGAGGTTCAGGGAGAGTACGCAAGATTGCAGAGAGGGTCAGGAGACAGTGCAAGAGGGACACAGGATGGGCAAATTATAGAGGATGCATAAGAGGTACAGTGTGGGTTGAGGAAAGGCTGTGAGGGTGTACAAAGAGGTGTGCAAGAAGTGTGGGTTGGAAGGTGTGGAGGAATACGAGTGTTGCAACACACAGAGAGTGCACAAGACTGTGTGAGTGGTGCATGTCAGGGAGGTTACACAGGGTATGTATAAAAGTCAAGGTGCCGGTTGGTGAGGATGTACAAGTGACCAGCATGGCACAAGTACAGAGGGCTGAGAAAGGGTGTGCAGATCAGGGTGACTTACCCCAGAGATCTATGACCTTCCCTCCCGGCTTCCCCATTGGCTTTATGGGGAAGCAAGCAGGGAAGGTTGCAAATGATGATCACATGATTGCAATGTGCTATAACTGGTTGTAAGCGTGAACTGGTTGCCAAGTGCTCTGGTTGCAATAATGTGACCATGGCGGTGCTGGGAATAGCCAGAACTCCGAGGACCATTCATTTTATGCCATTGCAACTTCAAAAAGTAGCTGAATGAATTGTAGGATGAGAACTACCTGTAGACTGTATTGAACATCAGGAAACTGGCCTTCCAAATGTTACTGAACTGCAGTTCAAAACAGCATTCAGTAGTGATGGGTGTATGTGTGGTTTACTGTTATTAGAAATAACCAAGGTGCTACAGGTTCCTACTTCAGGTATACATAATGAAAGGTTAACGGCAACATTCAGTTGCTTGGCTTCTTCCTGGTCAGCTGCTTAATCACTTCTCTTAATTTATATTATAATAAAAATCTCAAAAGTCAGATGTTATGAGTAGGAACTGAAATTTCTCCAGATCTTGTTTTCTCCATCTGCTACTTGTGTTTTTATGAATAGATGCCCCTATCAATGCAATTGTTAGCATTTGCAAATCTGGTAAACATTGCTTAATTAATTTGAGTTCTAGCAGAAATCCCAATGCCAGAAACATATATGACAATTTAAAATTGAGACTGTTTGAATCCATAATGTACTGAATGATTTTTAGTTCTAAAGATTCTGGACTGATGCTGGCAATGGTTCCAACTGAAATGTGGTTGTAAGTTGCTTTATTTTCCCCAGGAATATATCCAAAAGTTGATGCCTCCACTGATCCAGAAATGGAATGAGCTGAAGGATGAGGATAAGGATCTTTTCCCCCTCTTAGAAGTAAGTAGCCAACCAGCTACTAATTATTTGGATGGGTTTTAGTGCCTCAAATGATACGATTAATGTGCATGAAAAATTGACCTAGCTGGTGCTCTGTTTAAAGATAAATGTCTTACTTACCCTTGCCTGTAGGTCCTGTTGTATGTCTACATCTCGGTGTGTCATTTTAGCAACTAGAGAGAAAACTGATGTTTATTTTCATGTTTGATCTCAAACTCCTGATCTCAGTATTTAAGTACAGAAATGTACATGCAGTATGATCTTTCATGCACTGTCCATTCACTTCTACAGTGTTTGTCATCTGTAGCGACTGCTCTGCAAAGTGGCTTCCTACCATATTGTGAACCGGTCTATCAGCGCTGTGTAACACTTGTGCAGAAAACCTTGGCTCAAGCAATGGTATGGCAGTATTTTCTCAGCAGTATCTGAGAAATTTGTTCTAAGTTCCCAGAACATGTTTCTGTTTTGTCATCACAGCTTGCTAATGGATAAGAAGTAACGGAGCAGATTAATTCATCATAAAAAATCTTTGATCCATTAGTTGCCTGAATCTTAATTTGCCAGTATTGTTTTAATGTGTGGGTGTACAGTTTTTCAGTCCAAGGGCTATATTTGGTTTAGAGCTTGACGGTGTGGGCTGCATTTTGTAGAACAATGTGGAACAATATGAAAATTCAAATATGAGTTCCTTTAGATTTAATCAAAATACACTGAATAATTATTGTATTTTTTATTTTTAATCTGCAATGTCAAAAATTACAATTCAGTGGAAATTTCTGGAGGGCTCCTGGGAGCTGCCTATGATTGCAAGCTGTCTATCTCTTATAGTAGCAAAACTACTCTTTTCAATCTGCTCAAGAAAACAAGAAAAGTCTAGTCACATTACTTTTTTTTTTTTTTGCAATATTTTTCCCCCCCAACGCAGATGTACAGTCAACACCCTGATCAGTATGAAGCACCTGATAAAGACTTCATGATAGTTGCTCTTGATCTGCTAAGTGGTTTAGCTGAAGGTCTTGGATGTCATGTTGAGCAGCTTGTGGCCCGCAGCAATATAATGACTCTACTGTTCCAGTGCATGCAAGTGAGTGAACATTTTACATGTTTGGCTGTTTAGCCCAGAAATAGTTCATCAGGTCTCAAAAAATATCACAAGGCTTGAATATTAGTCTAAATACTGCTATAAAAATAGTGAGCTGTTATATAACATATTTTAGCACAATTGCAAGACTGTCATGTAGGTAGTTCAGAGGAAGTATTTTGCATTGCATGTTTTTAATTATTTGCTTTATAAAAGCATTCTAAAAATGGAAGCTGTAAATACTATGGAATAGTTACCACTTCAAGATAATTTTGACAGCATATTAAAGTTATGACAGAAGGAGGGACTGGAGTAGATTAAATAACTAATTTAGAAATATATATAAGTTTTTATAATTAAGTGAATCCAAAAAAAGCTTAACAAAATTGAATAATAAAGAATTCAAATGGCTAGCTACAGGTTACTTGTCCTAAGGTTCAGCTTAGTTCAGCTTTTAATATAAACATGGAAAAGTTTTAATCTGAGAAAAAAATAATCAGTTGTATGATAATACCAATAAGGCAAAGTGCCTGGAGCAAGGGCTTAAACAAAGCTGGCACAGGTGGTCCTATTTCTGTGTCTGCAATAAAATTTAACCATGTAGCTGTTAAATTCACACATTTGGTTTATACATCACATTAGATCTTGTACTTCTATAGTTTTGTTCACTTTTTACACAATACTGTGATAAAAATAATAAATAGAACTTTCTTTTCTCATACTACTTCTCCTGCTTATAGGATACTATGCCAGAGGTTCGGCAAAGCTCCTTTGCACTCCTGGGAGATCTTACCAAAGCCTGTTTTATGCATGTCAAGCCGTGCATAGGTAGGTACCCTTTTCCCCCCTGAGGCCTGCAGGTATTTATTATGATAGTAGTAGTATCAGTATTGATGCTTTTTAAAATCCCAGGTAAGAAAAGCAAGAAATGTACATTAGTGGGAGGTTAGAAAGACATTATGTTAATTGCTAACTTTGACCTGTATCTGGTTTATGTTCCTATGCTCCTGATAAAAGATGATCTTTGGCATTTTCTTTGCCTGTCCTAATTCATAGTTGTTGGGACATTTTGAAAAGTACAGATTCCAGATATTTTCCTTTCTATTCCACTTAAAAAAGCTCCCATTAGATAAAAGAAAGTTCCATTGAATGCAGTATGTTAACTAGTTAGATAGTTTCCGGCTTTAGTGAGAAAAAAGATTAAAAAGAACGTGATAACTGTCCCAGACAGTTTTGTGTGGGCTGAGGACCCAAAGATGGCAGATGCACAACTGATCTCTTTTCTGGGCTTTGTGCTGCTAACACACAGAAGTAGATTAACAGATTAAAGAAAGGGATGATTTGAACAGCTCAGTCAGATTAGCTTTTAACATGTACTGTAATACTGAAGGAAGGAGGGGCGGTTTGCCAAATCAGTAGCTAAAACTTTAACAAAGATGATGCTGAAGTTATTACACATTTGAAACTTTAAACGGAAATGTTAAAGGCAATTGTTGTTTAGGCTAAAATGGAGCCCTTTATACCAACCCATTTATTGGAGTTTGACAAAAATGATTTTAAAAATTTACTGCTTCCTGATGAGCGCTAGAAAATCAGTGATCCAAATATTATAAATGCTACTTCTAATTTTGCAGTTGAATACAGTAGGAGTTCAAATTTAAGTGTTCTGTACTGATCTTTTAGAACTGAGGCTAGTTGGGTTTTTCTTAAATAAAAGACAAATTAATGAGACATCTGAATTTTGGCAGTCCAGATCCAGAGCTACTTTACTAAACTAAGATTGAAAGACCTAAAACAGTGATGAAATTGTCAATTCTTTCTGTACAGAATCTTTAGTAATGGTTAGTTGCAGTCTGAATGTTCTTTATTGTGTTGATAATCAATGCTGAGTAAACATATTTTCTCTTTAGCTGAATTCATGCCTATCTTAGGGACCAACCTAAATCCAGAATTTATTTCTGTGTGCAACAATGCTACTTGGGCAATTGGAGAAATATGCATGCAAATGGGTAAGTGTAAAAAAGTGCCCACACAAATATGGGTGGATAGACTACTATAGCACTTTGGAGTTGTATTCCTTTCTGGTTTCTATATGAGAACAATGTCTCTTTGGCATTTTAGGGTGACAGGCTTCTTGTTGCTTAGATGATGTATTTCTTCATGAAAGCTGTTGAAGTTGTGCTTTTTGATGTTTAATTCCGTTAATCCCCCGATGACATTTTCACCTCACAGTCTTGAGCCATGGATGCAACTGTTGTTAATAATGGCTGTGATATATTTTTATAATTTGATAATATAATTTGTTTAGGTGCTGTCCCAATGCATGGAGGCTATGTGAGCCTCAGTAGGAAAAAACTAACGCAAATTCAATGCCACAAAGACCAAATGGCTGTAGATGTTGGAACCATCTACATATGGGGATCTTACATCTTTTTTCATGGATGGAATTGCATTTGTCCATTCAAGAGTAATGAAGCTCTTCTTGTACTTAAGAAACCAAAAAGGCCTTTGCAGAGCTCCATCTGGAGTATCAGTTGCATCCTTTCCTGGTTTGGGGGGGCCTGCCTGTGAAGACCACTTGGAAATTTTTCTTCTTTGTGAGCTGTGATGATTGCCAGTGTATCTCCAGGTACAATTCAAGGTGGTGGTGAGGGCCTAGAAAGCCCTAAATGGCATAGGGCTTGATTAATTGTGAAACCATGGTTTCTTCCCATCTAGTAAATTTGACAAAAATGGGCATTCTCTGGGTCCCCTTAATGAACAGTGCCATTTGTCAAGAAGCATGCCTTTGTCTTGGTGCCTGCCATCTGAAATGGTGTGTCCCCTGAGATCTGAGTGTCTTCCACCCTAATGGCATTCTAGAAGCCCTTAAATATCAGGGTGTTCTCCCATGCTTGGGTTAGCTTGGATTGAACCCCTTGCTAGATGTGCTTGCATGTTTTTTGATGGTGTACATCCAAATTCCCCTTGTTGTTCATTTGTTTGAATTTAACATTGTGAGTCAGCCTAGAGTTGGATGGTGCCAAAATCAAATAAATACATAAATAATAGCATCAATTTCTACTTTATCTATAGTTGTGGCCAACGCCTAATTGTAATAGAATCCTTTTCATACATTTTATTTCTAGCCTTAAATGGTGTTTTTAAGACTGATACAAGCTTTTCTGATCAATGAATTGAAATCATTTTGTTTCATGCATGAAGAAGCAGCAAGATATTAAATTGGAAGACATTCAAATGTAGAGTCCAGATTTTTACAGTTAGGCATGACTCAGTTCACTAATTTCTTTTTACCAGGGGCTGAAATGCAACCATATGTTCAGATGGTGCTGAATAATCTTGTGGAGATCATCAACAGACCAAATACTCCTAAAACTCTTCTGGAAAACACAGGTGAGTGGGCATTCTGATTCTTGTATTAAGTGCATTTTCTGTCCTAGTGATAGCTATGATTGTTTACTAACTCATAAATACAGATTTATTAATATTGATTAGATTTCATGGGCAATCCCTTAATATGACAATCATTCAAGATTATGCTTCAACCACCAATTGAGAAGAAAATGAAGTTGATAATCTTTATGATCAAATCCAATTGGGGAAAAACAACGTAAAAGCAAGATGTGTTGCTTGTGATTGGAGACTGGAATGCCAATGTTGGAAACATAAAGAAAATATTAAATAATATGGCTTAGGAAACTGAAATGAAGCAGGTGATCAACTTTTCAATATCTGCTGTTCTAATTATTTCATGGCTGTCTTCAAACAACGGAAATAATGCCTATAGATGGATATTATCAGATGGAGGATATACAAATCAAGTTGACTACATTATTGCTAAAAGGAGGTGGAAGATCTCAATTAGCATCAAAGACATGGCCAGGTGCTAACTGTTGAACAGATCATGAACTGCTCCAAGTTGCAAACTCCAAGTGAGGGCAGCGGAAGAGAGCCAGTCATTTTTCCACAGTATATTTTAAACATACTCACCATTTTTAAGGAGAACATCAAGAATCACTTTGAAGTCCCAAAGTTCATTGATAGAGAACCAGAGAAATTATGGAATGAACTTAAAGAAATGATGAAAAAGGAATGCCAAAGATCAGGAAACAGTTGAAGGCAAACTGAATATCAGAGAAAAATGTGGAAATGCCTATGAATAGAGCAGAAGCCAAAGCCAGTAAAGACAATGTTCTCTGGAAGGAACTTAACAAAGAATTTCAGAGAGCTGTTACAAAATACAACAAGCAGTATTACAATAGCATCTGTAAGGACACTGAAGATGGAAATAAACAAGGGAAAAGGAAGGTCTTCCAAAAGTTCTCTCAACTCAGAAGGTGTTCCAGTCTCAATATCTTAAAGAATGCCAAGGAACAAATAGACATTGATTCAAAGATCAAGATGGAAGCAATATACTTCAGGTTTTTGTGTTGAAAAGTATGTTTTAAATTAATTTTTGAAAGTCTTTTAAGCTAGAATAGAATATTTTCTGCGTTGGTTCAATGCAGCTTCTCTTAGAATCTTGGGTGGACAATAGAGATGTCAAAATTCAAGATATCTTAGAAGATACAACTTACAAGAACATCTAGTACCAGAAGATAAAATTAGATCATCTGGTCATTGTTTAGTCAGAAGGCTACAGGAACTGTTGGAATACAACAGTATGACAACTAACAGAAAAAGAATCGAGGTTCCAACAGAACTATGCCAGCAAATCGGGAACATGACACAATATGCTCTAAAATAAGATGATGTCAATCTGTATTCCAACACCAAAACTAGTAGACTTAAGAGTGTGTGCAAACTCTTGTACAATATGTTTAATGCTTAGGATCATCCAACACAGATTAGAGCCCTGTGTGGAAAAAGAGATGCCAGACATTTAAGCTGGCTTTAGAAGAGGCAGAAAAGACAAGATATTATTGCTAATGCATGCTGATAATTAGGAAAGCCAAAGAATACCAAAAAAAATGTAAATGTGTGCTTTATCAATTATAGAAAGGCCTTTGATTGTATCGGTCATGTCAAGTTGTCGAAAATGCTCAGAAAAATGGGAATATTATCTTCTTGAGAAACATTTATAGGTCAAGAAGCCACAGTATGGGCAGAACATAACACAGGTTCAATGCACTCAACAGAGTGCAACAAAGCTGCATACTCTTCTCTTATTTATTCCACCTATGTGTGGAATATATATTAATAGAAGCTGGATTGGAAGAAGAGGAGGATGGTTTTAAAATGAGAGGGAGGAGCTATGCTGACATCAGTCCTGATAGCCAAATACACAGAAGATCTGCAAGCCCTACTATTAAAAAATCAAAGAGCACAGTGAAAAAAAATGGGACTAAAATTAAATGTAAAGAAGACCAAACTAAATGGCAACAGAATAACCAGTGTTAGAATCTGCAGTGAAAATATTGAAGTGATGGAGAGCTTCTGCCTTTTAGTATCAATCCTTAACAAAATAAGCAGTCAAGAAATATGCCACAGACTAACACTTAGAGCAGCAATAATGATCTTGGAAAAGACATTCAAATGTCATGATATGTCCATTCCTACAAAGATTAAAGTCATGCAACCATGCTATTTCCTATGAAATTTTTCCTATGGAAGGAAAAATTGGACTTTAGGAAAGCAGGATAGGCCTTTGAACATTGGCGTGGGAGAAAACTCCTGAAAATTCTCACAGCCAGTAAAACAAACTGATGGATCATTGAACAAATCAACTCAAAGCTTCTCACTCAACCAGGCTCAAATTATCCTACTTCAGACACATTATGTGAACACCTAGCTCTCTAATGCTGGGAAAGGTGGAAGGAAGGAAGAAGAGGAGGACGATCAGCAGCAAGGGGAATGAAATCAGTTACGGTGGTAATGAGTGCCCCATTGGGAGATTGAAAGAATAGGTTAGGGATAGATCATTATGAAGGAAATCTGTAAGAATTTCAAAATGACTTCATGACACAATCGTACTCAGATATAGGCTTTGTGTTTTCATACAGGTGTTTTGAAAATAGGATTGATTTAATTATAAAGGGAGCACATAATCATCACATGGAAATGTGTTTAAACCTTGGACTTCTATAGCTGTTTCTTCACTAAAATTTCACTAATTTAAAACGATTTATGACTTGCTAAAGGTTTAATGGAATTAAAAAGCTGTATGCATTTATCAAGTGTTTTTTTTTCTATGAACGACAGGTAACTAATTTGATACCATGTACTATGTGGAACCATATTTATATTATGTGCTGCAATATAGTAAAGCTAAGGTGGCATACTGCCATATGCCTCCATTGATTCTGTCCACCCATATCTTATTACTACAAATTGATAAGAAATTGCTTTGCTTTTGTGACAGATTTGGTTTTTTTGTCTTTTCTAGCCATCACAATTGGCCGGTTGGGCTATGTCTGTCCTCAGGAAGTGGCACTGATGTTGCAGCAGTTTATCAGACCCTGGTTAGTGTTTATGAAGAGGCATAAAACAGACTTTGGGGTTTGCTTTTCAGGGGTTAAATCAGACTGGAGACATATTCCATATGGGCTCAATCTTAGTGCATGGTTTGGGAAATGCATTGTTTTTGGTCTTTCCTGCTTTCTTAACATATGAAATGTGTATTCTTGTTCATAGGTGTACATCTTTAAGGAACATTCGTGACAATGAAGAGAAGGACTCTGCTTTCCGTGGCATCTGTATGATGATTGGAGTAAATCCTGGTGGAGTTGTACAAGTAAATAAGCTTTAGAGATTAAATTATTGTGCATTGTTATATATGCTATCCCAGGCTGAACAAGAAGGTAGATCTTGCTCTACTGGTAAATCTACTGTTAAAATAATTAAGGATGTTTGACTTTGAAATGCTTAGCCATATTAGTAGTCAATTATGAAATAGATTTTTATACGAGACGACAATTTTTAAATTTTACATTTGTCTCCTTTGCTAGACTACAAATACAGATGGGTTTTTTTTAGTTTTTCTAAAAAGATTGATCCTACTACCTTGAATTCTGCCAGTCTAATTCATAATAATCAGACATTTATTCAGTCCTGTGTAAGTTTCCATTTCTTATGGATTCTTCATTGCTCATTAATTGATGTTAGAGCTGGCTGTTCCATTTTTTTATAGTATTTTCAGATGCTCATTAATAATGTAGAAAACTAGTCAAAAACATCCAGTATATTATATGCAGTAGTTCCACAAGATCTTGCTTAGCTTGAGGCAGGCTTGCCAGTTTCTTAGCTTCATACTGGTTAGATTTTTTATTTCATGCCCTATACTCTTATAGAATGATAAATTTGATTTTGTTGGCTTGAACTATAATCTGTAGTGAATGTTTTCTTAAGAATTCTCATATTTTTGTAGGATTTTATTTTCTTCTGTGATGCTGTTGCTTCATGGGTGAGTCCAAAGGATGACCTGAGAGATATGTTTTATAAGGTAGGTCACCATCATAGGAAGAGGTTTGTTTGGCAGTATATTAAGAGTAGTAGTCTTTATTTTAAAATTTGCTTTACTTTAGTAAGTTGATGTTATTTGTTTATATATTCCTGTTTTTTCCTAACTTATGTTTCTGAATTTTCTTTCCAAGTTTTTTGGGAGGCTGTAGATTTTAGTAGTTCTAGTTGTCTCATTCTAGTAATTTTATGTGTGAGAGAGAGGGTTGTACTGATAAGGGTGTGGTTGTAATGGTGTACCTTTTTCTTCTCCCCCAATGTGTGATAATGTATTTTTTTCAGATTCTCCATGGTTTCAAAGATCAAGTTGGGGAAGATAACTGGCAGCAGTTCTCAGAGCAGTTTCCTCCACTTCTGAAAGAGAGGCTTGCTGCATTCTATGGTGTTTAGGCGAAGCAGCAAAACCATACTTGGTGAGTCCCAAGAATGTTCAGTGAGATTTTATCCCCACAATTGAAAGGAGAATGGGTAACTAAAAGAGGGTGGAGCGGTTTTAAAAGAAATCTTGTCTCAAGGATGAGAAATTGAGAAGGGATAGACATTCCATCTTTAATCTCTAATCCATCCTGATTTTGAAGATCCAACCTTTTCATTTTACTTTATACATTAGGACTAAGAAATATACCGATAAGACTTTAATATCCATCATAACCAGTGGTATTGATTTTTATTGCTCCTGAATTGTGGCCAGTTTCCACTTCTAATTGTGGCTGTATTAATTTAACTAATTACTCTATGATGAAAATTAGGTAACTTTGAGGAAATGAGTTGTGGAAAATGGTTCAGTCTTGTGAATTCAGTATGTTATGGGCTACTTTTTTTAATTACGATAATCTTTTTCTTTCCCCAGGTTCCTGTGTGCGTTGGGAGGGATACTGGGAACTCGTCCATAACCCAGTGTTGCAGATCCCTGTTAATGGGGGGTTAGGGAGGACGGGAAGAGCATTGTGGGACATAAAATGACCGCTCCCCATCTCCTGAAATTTACAAAGTTGGGGGGGAGGGTGGGCCTCCATAACCAATTGAAACACAAAC